>QFEI01000037.1:39434-50401 GCA_003316145.1 Neoboletus magnificus | reverse complement strand
TGTGAAGCTACCACCTCGTCACGTCCGCCTCCGCCTCCCCAAACATACTCGTCTTCTTCACCGAGAAATCTTCCAGTCCGACACCCTCACCCTCACCCGCTCGTTCATAATACTCTGGAAACTCGCGATTCAAAAATCGAAGGACGTGCCCGTTGATTTGCTCGAATTCGAGCAGGAACCCATCGTGTCCGTCGGGGGAGGGGATGACGACGAGTTCTGCGTCGGGGATGTGTGTCGCGAGGTCGCGTTGTTCGGTGGGTGTGAAGAGGCCGTCTGTTTCGATGCTGATGACAAGCGCCCGGGGAGGGAGAGTGGCGAGGATTGCGGCGAGGGTGGAGGATTGGGCTTGGGGGGATTGCGGGTCGGGGTGTGGGTAGGTGCCGTTGGCGTCGGTGGAAGAAGAGGGGGAGGCGGTACGTCCTCGGGCGAGGTCGTGCGTGTCCATTTTGCGTGTGATGTGGATGTAACAGTTGGCGTCGAACCGGGCGACGAATTTGGCGCCTTGATAGCGGAGATAGGACTGGGCTGAGAATAGGGGTGGGGGTGGTGGGGGTGTAGACAAGGGGTCGTATTCGCCGTGGTCGGACGTGGGGGAGTTTGGTGCGGTCTGGGATGGGGAGTGTGGTTGGGAGTGTGTGCGGGATGCGCGCTGGTGGCCTTCGTTGTGCGCGACGAGGGCCTGGTCGGCTGCTGAGAGGGCGAGGGGTACGACCGGCTTCGTGTGAGGGTGGGCATTAAGGCCAGAGGCAGGAACGACCTGCGGACGTCTCCCGAATCGACTCTCAAAGGAGTCGCGCGAGCGGTAGGTGAGCAGTGCTGCCATGCGCGCGGCAGCGAGGCCTGATGCTGGCTGGGAGATGTAATAGCCGTCTTCGTACGTGGGGTCGCTGTAGATGCATTGGCGCTGGGTTTCGCCCCAGCTGATGCACCACGCCGAGTGTCGGGCGGAGGTGGCTAGGGGGATGATGTGGCGAATGTACCCAGGGGGACTACAGAGTGGCCACTCGAGGACGGCCATGCCGCCCATGGAGCCTCCGATGGCGACGGCCACGCGTGATACGCCGAGGTGGTCCAGCACGCGCTTGTGTAGTCTGCTCGCGTTCGTGTATGTGGGGGTAAAGAAGTCATGAGGAGTTGCACATCGCGACGGAAGGACGAACGAACGCACCGAACGTCATCGCGGATGGACGTTTGCGGGAACTCGGGGCCATACGGGTGCCCTGTATCTGGGTTGTGCGTGACCGGAGAAGCCGTTCCATATGGCGAACCTAGAACGTTGGCGCAAAAGATAAAAAACCGATTCGGGTCAAACGCTTTTCCGCGGCCCATGAGTGGACCCCACCTGTAGCGTCATCAGGTCTGAACGAGGAGTTGGAAACAAGGATGAGAGCACGGACCAGTCTTCGACGTCGGCGCTGCCGGTGAAGGCATGGCAAATGATCATGACGTTGTCTCTGGATTTATTGAGACGACCCCATGTTTTATACGCGACGGGGACGTCTCTCAGAAGATGACCGTTTTCGAGCGCGAAGGTGGGCACGACGTGGATGGACTGAACGAGGACGGGCGGTGGGATGGGCATGCTGGGTCGCCAGAAGTTTAATCCCAGCAAAGATCAAGCTGCCCAGCCAGTCTCGTCCAAGCCAGACCTTAAATAATGGGCGTCGAGATAAGAAGACCGTCGTTCTTATCAAAGTTGGTCACGCCCCGTCTGACTGATGCTCTGGTCACCAGACCGCCCGAATGACTCAATCACTGAGCAATTATGAGCACACATATCGGCCATCACAAAGAATGATCAGAACGACTGATCCCGACGCTACTATAGAAGTCTGGTTTGAACAGACTACAGACATATTTAGCACAAATCACCGTTTTGACATTCAGATCTGCGTCTTCTTCTAGTACAGATTCTAAGCTATGCGGAGAGTGACGATGCAAAGTCCCTGGCGAGGTTTCTTACCAGCCGTTTCTCCGCCATCTATCCCTGTGCGCGTGAGCTTCTTCTACCGCTCTCTTGTTATACACATCGCCGTATCCCTCGTCCATGCCACCGTGGACGGTGCTTGGTGTTTCGCTGCCTGCCAATTCCCGCTTTTTCCGACGGATAAGAGCCAGGGAGCGTTCACGTTCCGATGACTCTCGATTCAAACGTGCCGTGGTTGGATCTAGTTGCTTTGGTGGGGGTGGAAGCGCAGCCGGAGGCTGATCAAAATGGCGGGACGAACAATGGTCTCTGGGCCGCGACTGAGTTGAGGGAAGTGATGGCCGCGAGGATGGGCGAGTGGCCAGTTGTCGCGTTATAGACGTGAGTGGGTCATTCATCGATTTAACACGAAGATCCCTTTGTCTGTCGATACCGTCAGAAAACGTTCATTAGTGTGACGATTGCTTACCGTTTCTCGTCCTCCTGATCCTCTCCAATTTGACCGCGGGCTCTTGCCTTATCCGAGTACCAGGGATTGAGGTCTTTGACACTTGGTGCAAGCGGGAAGCCTTTCTCGGCTTCTGAGGGTGCCGTCTTTTTGGTCGCACGGATTGCGGTTATCATCGCTTGCTGCAGCATCGAGTCTTTAACGAGGAATGCGACGAGACATACTAGCGACTCTCACCTGCTCGAGATCCTCGAAAAAGTTGATATGCTTCCCAGACCCAATCCCTGTTCCGCCCCCTTGACCCGGACCCACACTATCTGGACCCTCTCCCTCATCCTCCTTCCGCTTTCCCTTCCCACCGATCCCTGCGCGTTCACGCAACAGTGACAACCGAGCCTCCGCATCTGCGAGTGCGATCCGGCCCTCTTGTTCTGCGTCTTTAAGAGCGGCTTCTTCTTCGTCTCTTCGGACCCGCTCGATGTTGTCCCGTCTATAGGGATGGTAGGATTTGTGGTGCGCGATGTTCAATTTCCCCATGGTGTCCACTGAAAGCAAAGGAAGGGAGGAGTGGCTGTGTGAATTTGCTTAGTCAACGGCATTAGAATAAAACAAAGTCAAACAACTCTGACAATCATTTCACTGCTCAACTGACTCTGACCCGATTGAAACAGAGAGTATGGACGAAGAGGAAGCATTTACCCAGAAGATCTCTGATGCACATCCTGGATACGCGTCATTTATCGCACATCTCGCTACTCTGGCGTCCACATGCCTGCCACCATTCATATACATCACGGACGCGAACAACCCGCGCATCACAGCCTCGGTCATTGATGCCATTTTTCACAATGTTACTTCCATATCAGGTGCTCCGCCCACTCTCTATGCACATGTAAATGCTGTGGCATGTTTCACCCCGCGTATATTCTACGACACTATCCTCAACACGCTCGCGGAGTGGAAGCCTTCTTGGGAGAATGGCTGTCAAACATGGCCTGGGGACGATTCACAAAGATACAACGACAGCATCGACAGCTTTTTGCATGGACTCAGGAGGTTACGTCTCGAGCGTACTGACGATTCCTCTAAAAGAAAAGGAAAGGGAAAGGCGGTTGCTTCTGTAAACGAGCAGGATCCATCGATGGTGATCCTGATAGAGAGGGCTGAGAGGCTCTCTGAGGGCCTCCCAGATCTGATTGTCCCTCTGACTCGTTTAGCCGAACTGGTCAGTCAACTCATCTTCCCATTCGTTCAGAGTGACCTCACGTGGAGGAAAGCGTATCGCTGATTGATGTGACCTTCGTGTAGTCGCGAGTCAACGTCTCGGTTATCCTGTTATCATCTGTCAGTTGGGAAAATATCCGACCTGCCTTAGGTGCATCGCCCGACCCGTACTATATCGACGTTGAATCCTTGACCAAACAAGGTATGTCTCATAACGCGGTTCCTTTTGTTCTCTTTCGGCGACTTGCTATTCCAGATGTCATCCAAAGGCTCGTGTCTGCGTTCCGCACAACATCCTCATTTCAATCGTCGTCTGATACACCTCACGTGACCTACCACCCTGCCCTACAGCCGCTCTATGAACAGTACGTGGAGACGCTCTACAATGCCGTGTCAATATACACAAACGATCCCCTCGAACTCCAATATGTCGCCGCAGCTCGGTGGCCAGGCTTTGTGAAGCCAGTCATCAGTCAATACGATGAATTGGTACGGCAGGCGGAAGAGGACGGGTTAGATCCCCCTGAACTTGAACCCCCGGGAACGGATGGCCGTTTGCGCTTGTTCAAGTTCTTCTTGCCGACATTTACAGCGGCTTTAGATGCGCTTTACCCGCGCCTCGACAACGCCGCTGACTGGGCTGCAAATAATGACTACGATGCAGGTCAAACGTTGGCCACACCCAATTGCAACGGTCTCTCGAGTCGAGTGAAACCGGTACCGAGCTTTAAAGTGGACCATCTTCCACGGATGTCAAAATTCATTCTCATCGCAACGTTCTTGGCATCGACCAACCCACCGAAGAGCGATGTGCGGATGTTCGGCCGAGGACCAGAAGAACGAAAAAAGAGGCGGAGGAAATCGAGTTCTCCGAGGAAAAGTGGAGGTGCGCAAACAGTCGTCAAGGTACGGGCTTGAACTTCGGCTTTCTCATGTCATCCAACCAACTGCATTCATTTTAATAGGTTTCGCAACGATTACTTGGCCCTGCAACGTTTCCACTGGATAGACTGCTCGCAATCCTGGGCGCGTTGTTGGAGGAAAATGATTACGAGACACGACCGCACGACCCTCGATTCGAATTGCCGGGAGAATATACAGACATGGAAATTGGGCGGATCTACATCTACGCTACGGTATGCTCGTTTCTAGTATCAACTGGTTGTCATGCAACGAACACTGAGTCGACGTCGCAGATCGTGGAACTGACCCTGATGCGGGCGTTGCACAGAACGAGTGCGGCAGACAAGCTAGATGGACCCCCGACGTTCAAATGTGGGATATCGCATGATGTTGCATTAGCGCTCGCACGGGACCTCGACGTTCCGCTGAACGACTTGATATGGGATCCAGCTTGAGAAAGAGGGATCGGTGACAACGGTCCAGATGTTTGTATACCGCAGCGGATCGGTTTACACTCCGGTGTCCCGAGGGCTGTTACAACCCTCGTGTTTCATGTAATATACGTGTATGCCGCATCCCGGGGTTTGAGACTTACTCCCGCCCAATGCTGTCGACCGGCAAGCGGCCTTGGCCTGACCCGTACCACCTAGACCATTGTAGCCACCTCATCGGCGGAGCAATGAGTCACGGATCTGATTGATGATTCTCTCATCGTCTCAAGAACAAGTGACTCAGGTTTCGTCACATCCGTACTAAACTGTCTTGACCGTCGATGGGGCATCGGATGCACTTCTCAGTAGACCATCCTCGGTCAGACTAAACCACAAGAGGATTTGCGGTGTGGGCCCAGGGAAGACCTGGTGTCAACCGGTCTTGCCAACGGTAGGGCAATGGGGTCGCTACTAGTAGCATGTCGAAGCTATACAATTTGTCAGCATCATGATTTAGTGTCGATAGGATCACAGCCAACGGCAATGAAACTATGTTCAGACGACTTTTGGGTAATACAATGGTTGACCTGCCAGAGATGAGGGCGAATTGATCCCTCTGTATGGTGTCAGGGATGTGTTGAAGGACTTACCCTTGCCCAGGTTAGCCAGCGCCCTGTATGACATAATGCAGTAGGGACACCAATCTGCTAAACGTTTATGACAGAGCCACACAGCACGGGAACTTTCGTGTCAGCTGTCCGAAATGAAACCTCAACATTCTCTATACATTTTACAGGATTTTTCGTGGCGCCAACTCTTATGTCACGGTGGCGAATAGACGTTTCATGCTGCGGGTTGCGCTGGCGCACTTGAGTCCAGTGCACCGGTGATACCACTGCCTCCGGGGTAGGTCGGCCATTGGGCAGTTTCCATATTTACGCGACGGTCAGGAACGGGTCTGGGGCTTGCCAAAACTCTCACTCTTCTAGGCATTCGAGCTGCCGCCGGTCTCACACTGCTTGTCCTTCCCTCAATCCTCTTGATGCCCTTCGAGTACACCTCTTCGGCGCAAGACTATCCACTGCGGCGGTTCAGCACGCATTCTGATGAATTCTTTGCTGACGTTCAGACGATAGGAAGCCAGGATAAAGAGTCGGAGTCGGTCGACCATGTTCGTACGCTTCCCTCAGGTGGGTCTTGTGAGATTGTCCTAGTACTTGTACTTGGTGTTATTCATGCTGCATGATCAACCCCACCCAGCCACTGAAATCTCCGTGCGTGGTCTACATCTATCGTCCCGTTACTCGTGATCCCGAGCGTTATCTATAGGAATTCACGTCGGATTTCGACGATCCTAATCATGACCCAAGCCAGACTTCCGAGTTTGATGACGATTCGCCATACCCAGAAGTACGCTCTGCGGTAGCCAACACCGACGATCCATCGATACCCGTGATGACGCTGCGAAGCTGGGTGCTCGGCCTGGCATGGGCAGTAATCATCTCTGGCGTCAACCAATTTCTCTCCTTTCGCTATCCCGCGGTGCCCGTCGTAGGCATCGTTGCGCAACTTGTTTCATATCCGCTCGGGAGTCTCTGGGCGTCCTACATGCCTCGAAAACGAATATTCGGTATTTCGTTGAATCCAGGTCCGTTCTCTATCAAAGAACATGTGCTGATAACGGTTGGTGTCCTGTTCCGGGCTATTTGCTTCCATCCCATACCGGTATTGGTTATTTACATTTTTGTAGATCATGGCCTCTGTTGGATCGCCATCGGCTTATGCGGTAAGTCTGTGCACGTGAAAAAACAAATTCGTGCATTCAGACGTTCCAAATTTAGACCGACATTATCGCCGTACAGAGGGTGTATTACAACCAACGCTACAGTTTTGCTTGTCCGCACGTCCCTCTCTCTGAACGTATCTCTTGACTGATGTATGGCGTTTGCCACCTCTTGTTTTTGTTTGCATCCAGACCAATGGTTCCTGGTCGTGTCCACGCAGTTGATTGGGTTCTCAGCTGGTGGGATCGCCCGTCGGTTTCTTGTGGTCCCGGCTAGCATGATATGGCCGTCCACGCTCGTGACTTGTGCGTTGTTCAACACCCTTCATTCGCAACAGTACGCGGGCAGTGGGCGGATGGGCGGCATGAGCCGAGAGCGGTTCTTCCTTTATGCTTTAGCAGCATCGTATCTATGGTGTAAGTCTACTATTCTCCCAATGTGCTCCCCGTCGGAGATGACACTAAATCGGTGGTGCGCAGACTTCGTCCCTGGGTATCTGTGTACGTCGTTGGCCTGGAAATTCGGGTTGCTCGCTCGAGAGCTCATTAATTCCCAATGGCTAGTCCAGGGACTGTCGTATTTCTCATGGGTGACTTGGATATGGCCCGAAAATGCGGGTAAGTCCACGGGGCTTTTTTCGATTAATTGACTGAGTAGCTCAAACTGGCTCGGAAGTCGTTGCACAATTGTTTGGGTACGTCGCGTTTATTTTCTATGCCGTTCGTTGACAAAATGAATGGCATCAAGTTATATCCACGGGATGGTAAGTGTGATTACGAACGAGCTGCAGATGAGATATGCATAAACGCATGGTAGGGCATGTCTGTTGTGACGTTCGATTGGAGCCAGATTGCGTGCGTGTTCCTGAATGTAGCTTTGTCCGAGGGGGATTGTTGATTATATTCAATATCTAGGTACATTGGTTCTCCGCTAGCCACACCATGTGTGACCTTTCGTGGTTCCTGCTCAGACATTTTGCTTACATTCGTGATTAGGGTGGGCCGCGGCCAATATTCTCTTTGGATTCGTAGTGTTTTACTGTGGGTCGCAAGAAGTTGTGACAACGTGATTGGTCTATGCTGACTTATGGTGTAGGGATTGTAACGCCCATACTCTACGTCCGTGATTCTTTTGAAAGTATTCGAAACTCAGCTTACGAGCAGTCTTTGGCCAGTTCACGAATACCTGGATGTCGTTGTATATGCCGTGAGAATAATTGGTAACCAAGGGTGTATGTCTACGTGCTGAGCTTTCGAGGTAGCATTCAATCGCGACAGGTCTATGATAATATGATGCAACCGTACAACGTCACCCGAATACTGACGCCACAAGTCACGCTCGACATGGAGGCATACAATTCGTATAGCCCATTGTTCATGTCGTACGTCTCTTTATTACTTCTTCTGGTTTCAGACACCCTTCACTCGAAAACTCCTAGGACGTGCTTTGCCATATCATACGGGTATGTCTATCCTGGGACTATTCGGTTCATCTGCCTCATTAAACTCGATGTCCAGATTGTCATTTGCGACGATCACAGGTGATTCATTTCATTTCATGGGAGGGTATTAGTTTGACAAACCTTATGTCATAGCCACTCTCGTACATACCTTCCTTCACTTCCGGAAGCAGATTATTCAGCAAAGCCGGCGGTCCCTGGAAGAAGAACCTGACGTTCATGGTCGCCTGATGAGTGTGTACCCCCAAGGTAATACTACTGCTGATGAGAGTCCCCGTCGCGCTCACCGCTCTCTTCGTGCATCTTCCATAGTTCCTGATTGGTGGTATCTCGTATTGTTTGCCATCATGTTCACCTTGGGCGTTCTTAGCATCGAATTATGGCATACGCAAATGCCAGTATGGGCTCTCGTGATTGCGTTGCTTATAGGTAAATCTGCGCTCTCGGCTGTCATAGACACTGCCCGTCGCTAACATGTGAGACTTTGCGAAGCATTTACCTATGTCATTCCGTGCGGTATGATTCAAGCGATCACGAACCAGCAAGTCGGACTTAAGTAGGCTTTTCAGTATTTCTAGCTGATTCATTCTCACGTCCCCCCTAGTGTCATCACGGAACTCATCATCGGGTATGAGCTCCACTTTACTTGCGAGGTCCCCGTGCTGAGCTGGGTCAAGTTATGCGTTGCCCGGCCGTCCTATCGCCTTGATGTTGTTCAAGACGTTTGGATACATAGTAAGTGAACAGCACAGTTCCTTTGTCGATGCGGTGCGCTAAGTCGGCTGTCAGACGATGACGCAAGCTCTAACCTTTACAACGGACTTTAAGCTTGGGCATTATATGAAAATCCCGCCACGTACCATGTTTTGGTGTCAGGTTAGCTGTTATGATGTTGTATTGTTCGCAGACTTACTTGACTCGTGCAGATTATATGTACTGTCATCGCTGGGACTACCCAGCTACTCGTGCAAAGCTGGATGTTTGATCATGTTCCGTGAGCGCAACACACCATTTTCGTGATACGTAGATTCATTCTGCTCTGGTAGGGATATGTGCTCCAATTCGCAAAAAGACGGGTAAATGACAGCCTCGTGTCGTTTTCTCGACGGTGATGCTCAATTTTTGTAGATTTATATGTCCAGGCATTCAGGTGTTCGCGACAGCGTCTATCATATGGGGTGCGTGTGTTGAGTGACACCGTGGACCATGACTCAGTATATAATATCATTTAGGTGTCGTTGGGCCGAAACTCCAATTTTCTTCTGACCACTTGTACAAGTATGTAACCAGTTTCTTCTTCGCGGGTTGATTGCTGATGATTGACATTTAGCTGTAAGCTATGCTTCTTACGCTAATCACAAGTATCCCCTGACTGGTCCTTAGTGCTGCTGTATTTCTTTGTTGTCGGGGCTATTGCACCGGTCATTCCTTGGCTACTGATGAAGAAGTGGCCGAGTAGTTTTTTGCGCTATATTAAGTAGGTGGTGTCTATTTCTCAACGGTGGTCGACGCTGACGCTACCGGTAGCTTGTGAGACCATCCCGTGTAGGGAATGCTTTTGATTCACGCATCGTTCACTCCCTTTTAGCCCCGTCATATTTAATGGAACGAATTATATTCCCCCAGCGACAGCGTTGAACTTTGTTCCCTGGGCGTACGTCCTTTGTGATACACGTCATGCATGTGGGCTGACATTCAAAAAAAAAAAAGACTCGTCGGATTTATCTTTCAGTTCTTTATTCGCAGGTTTGCAGAGAGTAAATGTTTTGTCTCCTTCCTTTCCTGATGGGGTGCGTTACAGGCGATACTTTGATTGGTGGACGAAATACAACTGTAAGGAATCCGTTCTTTTTTTTTTTTGGGGGGGGGGGAGTTTCGTTTCACTCACGCATTGCTAGATGTACTCTCGGCCGCGCTCGATGCGGGTCTCGCACTGTCCATTGTCACGATTTTCTTTACGTATGTCGTTTCATCTGTCACCTGTGTCAATGGAAACTGACGTCGCCGCCGCTCGGTTTGACGTTGGATAGTCTTCAATACCCTCAAAACGGGACGGTGAGCACATGATACCTATCTCCTATCACTAGTCACACCTTATGGACTGATGGGACCCCGGGCGCAGATCGGTATAAACACCATACAGAAATGGTGGGGTAATCAAGTGAGTTGACCAGAGCATGAACACGACGGGCATTCTTCTAGACTTGTGTCCTATCTCTCTTGTAGGTGTTTCAAACCAATTATGACGCACGGGGTGTACCAGTCCGTCGGCTCGCGCCGGGTCAGACGTTTGGATGAGTGGTGGGGGGAAGGATCCGGCAAGTCATTGTAGGATAGGATGAGCGGATCGAGGTGTTGTGCTATCATGATTTAGACGCTATATTTTATCCTCTTTCAACGGGGCTCTGTTGTAGAGTGTTGTATCGTATCTGTATAATAATTATTTAGTTGTATCGTTGTCAAAGGATATGCCTTTGCTGGGTCGGGCGCATCGGTAATTCGAGTGATCCGATGTATCTGCTTTCTTTGGAATCACGGCTATAGTATACGATGTCTCACGAATAGCACGCGGCTCATCGGCGTTTTCTTGCATCACCTCTCGTCGCCCCGTCTCATGGGAACATTCGTCCGGAGTTTGGGCGGAGCCTTTGTGGGAACGTGCCGTGTTTTGCACACGGTATATTAGTGCTGCCGCAAGGCAAGGTGAAGACCTCACCTCGCGGCAGCACTACGGTACGTATGTCGCGACCCGGTCTAATGCGGGTTATACACCCAAACCCTACAGCCAGGA
>QFEI01000037.1:20932-31608 GCA_003316145.1 Neoboletus magnificus | reverse complement strand
GGTGGAGGAAATGACCCGAGATGCGACCTGGAGGGGCCGTTTGCCCTTTATTATGGCTTTATAAAGCATCTAGAATGCTTTGCGCATGAAAAATGACGACGGCGGAACTGCGCAGCAGGCTGGGTGCGAGCCTTGAGAATTGAGCGGTACAAGTCCGAGACTCGCATCGACCTTTCCCGCGATAGAGCGGTCCCTAAAAAAGGCAAGACCTTTGGAAAATAATAACTACAATCAAACACTTTTACTTCCTATCCCGTTCGAGTATGACTATATATTGGCGCACTTTTACGTAGCATTTTTCTACGAACTCCATTTGTGTTAATCGATGTCCGTTTTCGACCAGGTTTCGGAATGGGTTATCACCGCCATCCCTGGACTCGGCATCATGCAACGATGCGGACAGGGCAAAATGTGACTAGATCGATCAAGGGTTGGCATCGGTAATGTGACAACAATCTCGTTCGGCTGGTCATTGCCGGTCGAGACGACAGCAACGGTTGATGCAAGTTTCCCATTTTCGTCCACGTAGAGAGTGTAGGCTGCAGCGGATTGGAGGGTGGAATGAAGAAACAGGAGAGTCTGTGCTTCCCTGAATGCCAGTGTAACTGCCAAGATGTCATATGCCGGGACATCCGGGATCAGGGCTTGCCTCACCGGCGGGTTGGGTAACTTGAACCAACTGCCTTTGCGCAGACAAGATTGAACCATTTCTCGACACTAGACTCATTTATTCACACCATACATCTGAGATCCATAGGTTGACATGGAAGGGGAAGTATTCATTAGAAGTACGCTATTGTGGACTCATGTCCGGTTTCTGACAAAGCCAACTTCAAAGGAATGGTCAGCAAGCCGAGCGAACCCAACTTGGTTATTACCGACATCGAACTTTGTGTAGACGTTTTGGAGGAACACATCTCCGACGACTCATAATTCTGTTTTAACAAACCAGAAGCAGAAAACGCAATGAGCACGATGTTGACACACAGCGCCGCAAGCACGCAGAGCGAGATGAGACGCTATAGATATGAGACACTTACAACTTCCCTCCGACTGACTAATGATCCCACTAACACAGTCATTCGAACCAGAAGAGGCCGGCCCGAAGTTGAGGGTCTGTGTGGAGATGGGGAAAGATGCACCACCAAAAGTGAAACTGACAGAGGGGAACGAATCGCATGGGACTACGGAACGCTAATGAGGCGACAGAAATGAAGCAGCTGCAGACATACAAGTATAGTACCTTTGGCCTACAGTACTCGACGAATCAGTACCACCAAGCGCACCGTAGAACGTTTTGACTGACGAGGGATCACCAATAATGAGGGAAGTGCCAGTGTTGATGATGGAATCAATGTTGCTTAAAATTGTCTGTCCGTTTCCCTGGCTGCCGTCTATGTTAACTTGCCAGTAACCCTGTATAACCAATGTCAATGACGGCCAAGAACATACCTAACCTGTAACTCACTTGGTGCGTTACAGGGGTGTAGCTGAAGCCGCCAGTGTACAGTGCCGAGTTCGCACCACCAAGATACGACTCCGCTCCAGAGGATGCGAGTTTTAATGAAAACGCGGGTTCACTCGTCTGTCCCTGAGAGACCAAGCTCTGAAAGACGAGCATGGCATTGTAAGCAGATAGACTGGAAACCCATTCCCATCAAACCATATGGAGGAAATTGATCTATGGCCAAGCCAGTAGGATACTGTGAGGCAACGCCAAGAGCTTGGGCTGTCGCCTGCTCAGTTGTCAGTTACCATAATATTGAGCACAAAAACCGAGCATACCGTGAGTCCAGAGATGGCGACTGTGTCGGAAAACGCGTCCCCCGAAGCACTTTGTCCATTTGAATATGAATGGCTGAAAGGCTGACCCAAATCCCGAGAACTTGAAGAGGTGCTGGGATCGTAGATGGTGTGGCCATTACAGTTTGAATTACATTTGGGTCCTGGCAATATGAGATCACTGAATTCCAGTTTAGCACGTCTACTCGTACTGGACTGCAGAAACGTGCCTCGAGCCTGTGTCGAAGTCCACTGTTAAAACGAACGAATGAGTCATGTGTTCGCTGACTGTGTAAAAAAGCTCACCAGTGAGGGTCTTGGTAGGAGTGCCAACAAGAATGGTGCCATACCACAGCTGATTGCTATGGTCGGTCAGGGGCTCTGCACCGGTAGCGCGCGTCTGGATTCCCTTCGGGGCAGCAGAGTGCGAAGTTCCCGTATTCCTCTGGAAAGCATTTAAGCCACGAAGGAGCTTACTACGTATGGATGTTAGAGTTAATGCAAGGTGAAAAAAGGATACGACATACGCCTTCGCTGACGCAACATGAGACTTGAGTGCGTCGATGTTAACGCTCCTGTCGGCATTCGCCAACCCTTGAGCGCTTGGCGATGGGAATGGCTAAACCATTCTTCAACCCCACAGGCTGCGGCGTTGCTGCTCAAACAGCCAGCGCAATGATGGAAGTCGCGAGAGTGAAGCGCATTCTGGATGGACTCGGATCTATGCTATACCGAAGAGTGGACAACTTGGAGGAAATAACTCGCCCCACCTTTTAAGGGGTTCAGAACCGAGATGAAGTACCACATGTGGAGAAATCCCTGAGCGGTTCGGCGTTCATTTTAGTACGCCGCTTAACGCATCATTCACCCAAGGGAAGAGCCTCGAGTCTGAAGGTATACCACATACCGTACTCTCCATTTGGAAGTGCCTCCTTATTATTCATTTCGGTTGCTCTGTAGATGCAAGAACTTGAAGCTCTCGAACGGGCAGCAGGTGGTGTTGACTCTGTTAAGGCAGCTTCGTGGAATGGCAGTTAGCCGATAGGACTGCTGGATTTAACCGACGTATGTATTGTTGCCGTAAAATGCCAAGAGTCACTCATACAAAAATAATAGCGGCCTGCGGTGATGGTCCAGTGGGCAGGCACTGGCTGGGGTCTGGACAGTAAAACAGTGTTGGCCGACTGCGATGAGGAATGAGGGTGTACTTGATGAATGGTGCACATATCTGAGGTGGTTGTGATGGCTAATTCTCAGCCTGGCCCACTAGCTGATGCAGGCGAAAACTAAAACCCCACCAAATGAACTCAGCTGTTGAACGATTCGTCACTGAAATTACCACGTATAATTTATTATAAACAAAGGAAAAAGACGAAAATTATATGACGAGTCTCTATCGATGTCATTACCATCGTATCTCTGACCAGAGCAATGGGGCGAATACAATACACGCGGTCCAAAACTAGAGGTTAATTCCACGTTAGCCAAATACAAGTGACCATTGATCGAAATGGTAAACAACGGACCACTTTCACACTCTTGATCAAGAGTAAGGGATACTCCCAGACAGGTGGGGCTGCAAGCGCTTTGCTCTCCAGATTATTAACGGGTCGAGGATGAGTGAACATGACCCATATCGAGTAGAACGCCACATTGTAGAAGTGATAGAATAATAACGCCGGAGAAGGAGCAATGCTATGAACGATGGTTTGAATGAGGGTGATTTCAAATAAAGGCTAAATGACCTACCCAGAGAGGAGGGATACGGGACCACGGATACATTCGCCTCCGCATTCAAAGTATTTGAAGCAGCCATTTTGAAGGACCGCAAGGCATTCATCTATGTTATAATGCGTCTTATTCTTGCGCAAGCTACTATGCGAGTACGTACCGTCTGCGCCGAAGAGGTCGTACAGCGCGACACTGAGGATATTTACCGTCGATGCCAACGGTTTACGAGCCCAGTGCCAGCGAGCAAGCATGTCAGAGACTTGATTCCAGTTGCTGTAACTCTCGACCTTGCCTAGCATCTGCGCCAATAGAACCACATCGTTTAGAGCGACTGTCATTCCGCCACCAGTAAGGGGATGTCGCATATTCCAAGAATCGCCGAGAAGGAAAACACCTTCTTTGGCGTATTTCCCGCCCTGTTTTGCGGGGGGTAGGAAAGAATTCGGCATGCGGCGCAAACGATCTCTGTCTAGTGCTTCATGAATAGCCACATGGAGGGATGCGGGAAGCTGAGGAACGACGTTTGTAAGGATATGTCCCTAATGGAATGTAAGCGAAGAGAATCGCACAAGAAAGTAACTCTTGCCTTGAGGTCTGATGGAAGTGGATTTTTTACATCTACCAACATGCGAGTATCGTGTTCTGATATCTGGTACAAGAGGACTGGTCCATGTCCTTTGACAAGAGCAACTGTGCCATGTTGAGGTATTGGTAATTGTGTATCCTTGAGGATAGCACCAACGAAATGGCTTCGTGTTGACGACTGACAAGCAGACTTGCCCATAACTACATTTCTAAAATTCGAGAAGCACCCGTCCGCGATGATGACCAAATCCGCAAAAAACGGTTCCTTTTCGTGTTTAGAGCCATCTCCGCTAGGAGATGAACGCGTAGCACGAACACCCAGCACTCGTTTGGTGTGTTCGCATTCTATGAGTTCATTCACCGTAGCTTCGATCACGTCGACGTCTGGTGCACGCTTGGCATACTCTCTCAAACGCATGATAAACCTGCCATGGTGGAAACTGCGACCCTGTTGCCCATCTGGATAAGGAATGTGAACCAAACGGCCTGAATTTACGACGCAATAACCGTGCTCCGGAATGGAATCGATCCCCTCCAAGGTGCCCTCCAGGCCAAGTTTTTGCAACGCAGTTACACCAGCAGGCTGCAACAGCTCGCCAACTATACGGTCCGGTTCGGAAAGAGAGCGTTCCAGGAGTGCGACACGAATGGGTGAACCGCGTACTTTTGAGGTCACGGTGGAAAGGGCATGGGCGAGTGTTGAGCCTGCGACGCCAGCGCCGACGATGAGAATGTCGTAGTGGTTCGCATGCATTTTTCTTCTTGACGCTCGTTGAGAAGATGGTCGTCGTCAAGGATCAAGGGATGGACTTTGAAATGAGTCGAGCAGGCTGTGATTCTGGCAGTGCGTTGTATCCAGCTGAGTGGGCCCACTTTCAGGTTGCTGAGTCAGCAAGCTTACAGTTGAACGGTCTTTGATCAACTTGTTACAAAATGACAGTCACTTGAATAATTCAACCTCGCAGTAAGTTAAAATCTGAGGTTTTCAAGCCAAACTTCCGTGCCGCACTGCGCAGACTATTTGTGCCGGTTCGAAGCACACAACATGGCAGCACCACTGCTCACATTTCACAAGGAAATTCTGGAAGAGATGCATGACCCGTCCACGAGCGACCTGCTCATCCTTGCCCGCGGTCTCGGGCTACGGCGAATAATATGTACGCTCATGAAGATTTACGACTCTCCACAGAACTTGGTTCTCCTCGTGAACGCCACGCCGGAAGAAGAAGTTGCCATCGGCGAGGAGCTCGGTATTATGGGTTGTCGAAAGCCCGGTTTGCGTATCGTCGGTTATGAAATGGGCAAACGAGATAGGTTTGTCCTTGTTTCATCAACCCTCCGAGGTTGTAAGGTGTTAACATCCGTCAAGACAGGATCTATACAAGAAGGGTGGCCTTATTTCGGTGACGTCTCGGATACTGGTCGTCGATATGTTGCAATCTGACATACCCATCGAACTTATCACCGGTATCATGGTCTTGCACGCCGAAAGGTAAGTTCTTATTTGAGTCAAGTAGCGTAACTGTAACCACGCTTCTTCAGAGTGACGGCGCTCGGATTGGAAGCGTTCATCGTTCGACTGTATCGCGAAAAGAACATCACCGGTTTCCTAAAGGCATTTTCCGATCAGCCCGAATTCATCACCAGCGGGATGTCACCCCTGAAAAACATCATGAAAGAGCTCCAGTTGCGGACGGTTCATATTTATCCCCGGTCCGTCACGCAGACGAGAAGAAAGTCACCTTCTGATTCTGAGCTATTAGATTCCACCAGTCCATTAAAGATACGCTCGAGAATCGCAAAGCTGATGTTGTCGAGTTGTATCAAAATTTGACGGAGAACATGTCAGTCATTCATCATGCGTTGGTACAGTGTATGACCATAACGCTGTCCGAGTTAAAGCGCTCGAATACCTCGGTGGGGTTACATATTTGCATCCTACTACCACAGTGCTGATCCCGTAGCCTAGCTCGATCTCGACGATCTCACTGTTGAAAGTGCTTACTTCAAGTCGTTCGATGCAGTAGTGCGGAGACAGCTCGATCCTGTGTGGCACAAGGTAGGACCAAAGACAAAGCAGTTGGTTAATGATCTTGCGACACTAAGACGTCTCTTAACGTGCGTGTTCAATGCAGCGAGCTTATTCGTCGTTGATTGCGTCCCTATATAGGTACTTGTTGTCCTACGACGCTCTCGGGTTCCACGCATATCTCGAGACGCTGGTAGCCTCAAATACAACCACTGCAACAGGCACTGCGCGACAAAACCAATCTCCATGGATGCTCACAGACGCAGCCAACACCATATTCCAAACTGCAAAACGACGGTGTTACACCCTTTCGAGAACCAACGCTGATCGCCCGTCGGCAATGGTCGACGTCATTGATGACGAAGATGCATGGGACGCGTTGGACGCGTTGGACGATTTACAAGGACATGGAAAACGACCATCAGCTAGACCCCCAAAGCCCTGGATTCCTGACGGTATGGACCCCGTTCTCGAGGAGCTCCCGAAATGGGATCTACTTGCAGACGTACTGCATGAGATCGAGGAAGAGATCATGAGGCAAGAGTCACTGTCATCGTGTGAGGCTTCCCCCGCGCTTAGATGCACCGAAATGGTAACACGAAACCTTTCAGACGGTTGTGGCTCGAATACTATTTTGATTATGACATCTTCCTCTCAATCCTCTGCTCTGGTCAGTGAGTTTCTGTC
This sequence comes from Neoboletus magnificus, assembly GCA_003316145.1. Taxonomy (NCBI): domain Eukaryota; kingdom Fungi; phylum Basidiomycota; class Agaricomycetes; order Boletales; family Boletaceae; genus Neoboletus; species Neoboletus magnificus. The sequence continues at coordinate 24,794 of QFEI01000037.1, read as the reverse complement.
GATGATGAATGTTGACGCGCCGAAAGGTCAACGGGGGAGGAAGATGATGGAATCGAAACTACGTCGTTACCTATACTGGAAAGGTAGACTTGCGAGCCAGAAGAACGGCAAAAGTGGGACGTCGGTGCAGCTCGAGAAACCTGCACCTCAAGCATCCGGTAGTACCAATTCTACGGGAGTGAGCGAGGCGTTGCAGAAGAAGGACAAAGAGAGGGCAGCGAGGAGTACGAATCGACGAAGAATCCGTGGTGGTGCCCCATCGTCCACTACGCTGAATAAGCCCAAGGAGGGTTCTAAACCTGAGGAGGTAATCGTGTTGGATGACGATGAAAAGATTGTAACATTGTAAGATTTCTCTCTTGTTTTACCGTAAATATCTCTCAGCACGTATGTTCATCCAGCCTCGCATCACAGAGTACAACCATGAATGACCTCATGGTTCCTGAGGAAGACATCGCGCTGCTTGAAGGGATGCTCGCCAGTCAACTCGACGCCGACTTCGACATGCAATATGGTATACTACCGCCTCAACAGACCGTAGTCGTACGCGCCTACTCTGATGATACGGATGACCAGGTCTTGGCGGAGATACAACCCAGGTTCATCGTGATGTTCGAACCTAGCCTCGAGTTTGTGCGTCGTATTGAAGTCTACCGCAACTCGAACCCAGGCTTGGGTGTGAGAGTCTACTTCACGGTGTATCAGTTGAGCTGCGAGGAACACAAGTATCTGGCAGGACTTAGGCGCGAGAAGGAGTCCTTTGAACGTCTCATCAAAGAGCGCGGTGTGCGTGTATTTCGTAACAAATGGATCACACACCCTACTCACTCCTCCCGCGTAGTCGATGCTGCTTCCAATCTACGAAGACAAAAAGCTTGGGAGTAAAACCGGAGAACAGATTATTAAATCGATCAGTTCGCGTCTGGCTGGTGGGCGAAAGGAACTGAGTACACAAGCCTCCCAGGTTCGTTGGCACTCTTCTTGACAAATACATTGGAGTTGATGGGCGCTCGAGGTTATCGTCGACATGCGTGAGTTTCGGTCGACCCTTCCATCGTTACTCCATGCGGCAGGTCTCTTGGTTATTCCTGCGACGCTGACCGTTGGCGATTACGTCCTTACGCCAGAGATTTGTGTCGAACGGAAGAGCATACCGGACTTGGTTTCAAGTTTGAATAGTGGACGATTGTAAGTCGTCGCTCTGGCGCCCCCGCACCTCCATATCTCTACTGACCCTACCTCTATACAAGATACACACAGTGCGAACTCATGTCAGTACACTACAAGCAGCCCGTCCTACTCATCGAATTTGAAGAAAACAAAGCATTTTCGCTCGAGGTTTGTCCCTTCCATCCGCGCCTACCTGCACGAACCAACCATTACATGCAGACAGTTTCAGAGACAACCAAGGCGTATGTTAAACACTCTGCTAAGAACCCTCCCAAGAAGGCCGGCACATCTGCCGAGTCTGACCGAGCGCCGCCTTCGATCCAGTCTAAGCTCGTTTTGCTCACACTCCACTTTCCTCGAGTACGCATCATCTGGTCGTCCTCCCCTTATGCAACGACGGATATCTTCAACGACCTCAAGACGAACAACCCCGAGCCGGACCCTTCTCGAGCCATCGCGATTGGAGCCGAAGAGGATCCAGAGGTGGGTGCGGGGTTGAATGCGGCTGCGGAAGAACTTTTGCGGTGCATACCGGGCGTGACGACCAAAAACGTCAAGTATGTGATGAGCAAGGTGGGGAGCGTGCGTGAGCTGTGTGAGTTGGGGAGAGAGGAGGTGCAGGGGATATTTGGCGTTGAACCTGGAAATCTCTGTTGGGATTTCATGCATCGAGGGGAACGGACTGGGCAGACTGGGCGGGGATCGTGAGTCGGCAGACTATCCGGAGTCGAACGTCAAACGCTCATGTTCCGGCTGAGGTCAGTCTCGGAGGTCTACCGGTCCCGGTTCTGATGGGACTTTGTACGACTGTCTTTCAGACTTCCTGACGTATCATGCACATGTACGCTGCGTCGTTGATGCTTGTCGCAAAAGCGGTATCTAGCCCGTCGTCGGTCCACTGCCCGAGGTGGATACCCATTGTCGGGTATCGATCGATATCAATATAAGTGCGCGAGTGCCCGATGACGATCTATCGACAAGCGTATGAAATGTGACGGGTACATCATGCAAAACTTCCTTGCCGCCTGGGACATGCCGTTTGCACGACAAGGTCTGTCGCTAAGTATGATTTTCCCTTGAAGTTGTTTACTTCCTATAGTGATCTATTTGGGGTTGTCGTCGTAGATAATATCGCAAAGGTAAGTCCAAGTGAAGCTTGGGATCGTTCAAGAGCTCGTATCGTCATGGATGTCGTCCACATGCGCATCCAAGGCGTTCAGGGAAGGTGAAACGAAACCCCGAACACGATGAAATACCGATGTCAAGGATGCTTGCGGAAAGGTCTTCTACATGTTTCTGGTATTTTTACCTCCCATGGGAGTAACTTGAACGGGGTTTTCTGCTGCGCAGCCGTCGGGGAGTTCATGAATAATCCCGGAACACGAAGCCTACATCAACTGTGATTCGGTAGTGCCCAACCCGTCATTCCCCAGTTCCAGCTTTGGACGACTCAATCTCATTGGAAGACTGCTCAGTGACGTCCGGTATCGAGTCGCCGAAGTAAATGTTCCAAGCTTGTATACTATGGATCAGGATGTGGTAGCCCACTTGCCACGTGGTAGCTAGCCACCATGAAGTCGCCATTGGCAGATCAGCGCCACGGCCAACGCAAATACTCGCTCGGTCGGCATACGCGACTTCATTGAAGCGTACGCCGTCGCCTTCAAGAAGGGAATCGCCTGTTGCAAACACATTACCATCAGCTAGTCGTGGGTTTGCGAGAACGGTCCATCGGTTGACCGTGTCGACCAATCATCCCACGATTACCTTCCAAGGCTCCGGAAGTTGCAAGATTACAGTGAGCACTGGTCCATTCGAGAGGGATGCAGAACGGATCTCGCTGCTTCTCGCATTGGCGATGTGACCAGACCTGCTTGAGTCGATGCCGCCACAGCCTGAATTGATCTCTCGATCGCCCTTCCAGTCTGCATTCGAGATGCAGGTAAGACTGCAAAGCATTTGGTAACCCGTGACAGATCCAAAACGAACTGCATTCCTACCTCGAAACACCTAACGAGCGCGGAGACGACACTGGATTCACCATTTTCCGATTATGAAGCTCTCAGATGACAGATATTTTAGGAATGGTCATGGTATGAGGATGTTGCGCCGTCGGCAAGTTTAGCCGCGTCAACTGGGAAGTGAGCGAGCAAGGAGACGCATGTTCGGCTCATCGAACTCTTTCTCGACATGCCAGGCCGGCTGGCTTGCGGTACAATATTCTTCCAATGATGAATTGATGACTGCTATACTGGGAGTCAGCCGGAATATCAATATTCAATACTCAATATTCCGCTGACGGTCCGGGCCGGGACACGTGAACAATTGATGTGTTGACACTGACCGCGAGATATGACGGACACAGGTATTATAAATACAGTGGGAGTGGGTTCACAGGGGACCAGAACCAAGCAGAGAATTATCGCAACACTTGAAACCTCTCCCCTCCAGACTCGGCTCCCGATTCATAGGACTCACGTCGCCTATACTACTAGTGGTAACGAACAATGCCTGCCGTTCAGCCGCCTGCCAAAGTGCTCGTATCTGGCGCCACCGGGTACATTGCTGCGTGGGTCGTTCAGAACCTGCTTGAGAGAGGGTATGCCGTCCGGGGCACAGCAAGGTCTGTTGCCAAGGGTGATTTCTTGAAGAAGGTGTTTGCTTCCTATGGTGATCGATTTGAGGTCGTCGT
>QFEI01000037.1:0-20824 GCA_003316145.1 Neoboletus magnificus | reverse complement strand
TTATGGTTGCATATGCTTATCATTTCGCGCTCTGTTGGTCAGGATGGGGCATTCGACGAGGTGGTCAAAGGCGTGGACGCGATCGAACACACAGCGTCGCCTTTCCATATGAATGCAGTCGACCCAGATGGTGAGTCACCAAGAGACCCCAAAACGCCCTACTAATCATTTGTCAGAGCTGATCAAGCCGGCCGTCAACGGCACGGTTGGAATGCTAAAGAGCATTCTCAAGGACAGGTACGTCTATCGAACATGTCATTCAACAGCTAGATCCACCCATTTTCAATAATACAGATCATCCAAGGTCAAGCGCGTCGTGATCACTTCTTCCGGAGCGGCCGTCCTCCGAGAAGACCCAAATCCTATTACGTTCACGGAGGCGGACTGGAACAACCAATGTCTTGAGATTCTCAAGAAATATGAGGACGAAGGGAGGAGGAACGAGGCTCCTAACATGGTGAAATACCGGGCGTCGAAGACACTCGCAGAACGATGTGGGCAGCATTTCTTCTTTGGTGTCCGGTTGGATGGCTGCTGACGGGCAATCCACGCAGCTGCCTGGGAATTTGTAAACAGTCCCGAAAACAAGTCCCGCATCAACTGGGATCTGGTAGTACTCAACCCACCATTCGTAAGTTTAAGCTTTGGATCACTGGGTCACGTTGCAAGACTGACCGTACTATTATCAGGTCTTTGGGGTAAGTGTTTGAGATTTGTGTACCGGACCAGTAACTCCTGACTTGACTCTTTCACTATGATAGCCAGCAATCCACGAAGTCACCACGCCTGCTTCTCTCAACACCTCGGCGGCGACGTTCTATAACTACGTCGCCGATGGTGCCAAGGCTAACGCGGCAGGCAACGAGTTCCTTGCTAACACGGGTACCTGTTGGATCGATGTACGTGACCTCGCCGAAGCGCACGCCCTCGCTCTCGGGAAAGAAGCCGCGGGCGGCGAGCGCATTATCATCACTGCTGGTAAGTCCCTCACTTGATTTCGGCTGAGGGAACGATCCATTAGCTGACGGACACATCCCACACGATGTATAGGGCTCTGGAAATGGCAAGACTTTAGTGAGCAAAAGATCCGAGACTTTCGAGTGAACCGACACACCTAACCTATCTTTGTTCCATTCAGTCGATGCCGCCAACGACTTGAGTCCACCACCAAAGCTCTCGACCACTCTGCCAGTTGGCATCCGAGGTGCGGGAAAGACCGCAAAACACTTGACCATCTACGATACGGCCAAAGCGGATCGCATTCTTGGCTTGAGGTATCGGACCATCGCGGAGACGACTAGAGATACGCTGGCTGATTACGAAGCACGCGGGTGGTAGACAGAAGGAACTATGGGCAAAGGAAGGCAGATTTAACTTTGTATACAAGTGAACAACACAGTCAGTTTTTCGTGTATCTCCGAAGAGGTTAATCATGGATGTGGATGTGTATATGCCCACCTTGGTGACGGATAGGCATGATCAGGAAGTATGGAAAAGGGATTAGAGACTTGGCGTCGTCGCCAAGGTGCCGAAACATTTAAAAAAACGGGTCCCAGAAACATCGGGTACTTGAGCGTTTGGGTTGTTGCGAACTCACCGAACAAGCATAATCTAGATGTACATCGAGCCACGGCGGCGGATGCTGACTGGGAAGCACTTACACCATTCCATATAAATCTTGCATGAATGAATGGTTAAAAGTATAAAATATGATATTCATACACTAGAGGGAACAAGGCGAAGCTCGACCCTCGACCCTAAGAGCTATAGACCTTATGCATACTAAATGTTACAGCCGTTAGCAATCATCAGCAAAGTCATAGATGACCACTGACTCTGGTGAATGTTCCCATGGTGGTGAATGTTTCTTTCTTTGGCGGAGCGTCCTTGCCGCGGTATAATGACTTGACGGCATCGCTCATGTTGGCCTTGCGCTTCGCCTCTTCCGCGACCAGAGAATTCGTAAGCGCTCGCGATGCAGCCGATATTGTGGGATTGAGGCCAGGTGCAGGGGAGTGCTCTGTCGATGTTGGTTTCTTCTTCTTCGCGACAGCACTGGCTTCCTCGACGACAGCGCCCGTACCGGCTTTCCGTTTCTTCACTTTTGACCTGGCGGGCTCGTGTGAACGACGGAGTTCCATCCCCGCGTGCAGGCGCTGTTCCTCGTCTTCAGAGGGGTTGATCGTCATGATGTCGGACCTTTGCGAGAATTTGGTGGCACACTGGGGACAAACAGCGAGCTCTTCGTGGTCAACAGAGCCACCATTACTCTCCTCCCCGTTCGATGTCTCTCTGCTGAGTGGACTCGGGCCGAGGAGCGTTCGCAAAGCGGATTGCGAGAATACGCAACCACAAGAGCGGATGTATACGAAAGGTTGAGCACCGTTCATCTCCTTCAGATTGAGAGGACAGACAAACTGAGGGACTTCGCTCGGTGGTACGTCGGTAGAAGTGACGGGTGCTGGTCTCGGTGTGAGCTTGAGGGTTTTGACATCCTGAATCAAAGGTGAGTATGGAGTATAGAAGCCGTGATAGCTCGGCGTACCTTTAGCGAGCGAATGTGCCCACATATCCTTTCCCCATCTCCATATGCCGACTTGTCTAATAGATACTCTATTATGGCGTCTTTGTTGTATAGCTTTCCTAGGTCACAAGAAACCACGGGCTCCTGAAGCAAGCGCTAGAAAACACGAGTTAACACACGCTTACTGCTTATTGTGAATGAAAGACGCACCTTGGAGAGTGCACAGAACAACCATCTAGCTCGTACTTGATTAGCCTTGTCTGCTTGCTCGGCTTTAGGCTTGGGCTTTACAAGATCGCGTCTGTCGGGAATACTTCCTCCGTCATTACCCATGGTGATAGCTCTGAGCAAAGTCGGGTATTCGGCAAGTACTACTGTGCTTGTTCCCTTACAACGTCGATGACTAAGCCATCCTGGTTTGGACTGATTTGGAACTCCGCAGATCTTAGCATGGTCGGGACCTTGGACGGACCTATCGGTGACGTCGGTCTCATGAATGCCATTTTGTTAGTTGACGCTCTGGGTGAAGAACCGGATCAAACTTCTAGGTCCACCCCAAGCCATGTGCCCAGTCGTTGCCCTCTAGACCGTATCCTGGAAGATGGACCTCCCACTTCGTTTACTGTACTCTTTCGACCTACTACTGCCGAGACATCGATGTTACTTCGCAGACCCAGTGTGATGCCTCTCTTCCTAGTTGTGAAGTATATTTTGCATTTCGGTTCTAGGCTCTTGCTTTGAGACAACACAAGTCCGTCTCCCTTATTTGGCCCCCTTGGTCTGTATCGAATACGGAGAAGCGGATACGAACCCTCCGAGTCGTGGCTCGACTGAGATAATCAACCGCAAAGATGTAGCAGAATGTAGCCACTGTACACGCATGCTATGACCTGTCATCAGGGTCTCGTTTCTGTGATACGTAAAATCGAACATCGAGACGTCGGCGTCCTGACCCGAAACTGGTTTACGCGACATCCGACTAGACACACGTCCTCAACCCGGCAGACACCCTACAGGCTTGCAACGACTCTGATCAGCCACACCACTGTTTTCCAATCCCGAGCTCTCCGTGTAGACGTCATAGATGACAGTTGAGTGAATATCCTGCGGAGCTCGATCACAGTGGATGAGCCTATTAGCAAGACTTGTACCGCTGTTGCAAGGTGACATGAACTCGATGTTTATGTGGGATCACGCGGATCAATGTGGCTCGTCGTGTGTACCTGAACGAAAACACAACATCCATGTGGGGAACGTGATCGTAAGGCTAGAGTAACTAGATCCTTGCTGATGTTGATCCACACTAAGCTTAATAATATAGGTGAGAAGAATGTAGCGCGCACTGTTAGATGGACCCCCGCAGCCGAGGGTTGAGATGGATCGCCCGCTTGTTGCTCCTAATAAGACACGAGCGATCATAACGAGGTCCGCCACCACCAGGAAGAGACGTACCGGGTCCACTTCCCTTGTATCCAGAGTACATTGTCCGCTACGGGAAACATCTTCGTTTGGATGCTTGAGAACAGCAGTCTTGGGAGGTGATTTATCCTGCAACGTGTGATGAGTCTCTGCATACAAATCCGAGGAACAACGAACCTTTGGCTTTCCGGGGGTTCTTGCCACCGTGCGCTAATACGAGATGTTACACGGTCCGGATGCAATCATCTATCAAGGAATGGCACTCACTGGTTTACGTTTGGCGGCGGCCATCCATGAAGGCCTCTCATTCGTGACATCCACTCTCGCTGGTGAGTGAAAAGGATATCGACGATTGGCAGGCTGGCGCGACTTTCCGGAAAGCCGTCCAGGATTATGTGAGGCGGGGTCCCTATGAATGTTCCTCTGTAGCAACCTTGTGAATATAGAACGGCGTTGGGGTGACTCTACGGCATTGAGATTTTTCTCTAAACATGCTTCTGGTACCCCGCCCTCCCGGGGATAGGCAGAGGAGGTCGGGGATGATGGCTTTAGTGGCATCAAAAAGGAGGGAATAGCCTGAAAACGAAGTGATCACGAACCTCGTCATAGTTGAATGACTGAGGAGCGGGTGTGCTCGATGGCACGTCGACCTACACAATGATAAGAACTTGCTTCAAAGGGTAAACGAACGAACTCATGCGTTAAGATCGCCGCTGTGTCCCTCTGACTCGAGTGGACTGGATTTCCCAGGATCTTCCTGATGTACGTATGCAATCGTGTTAGCGCAACTCTTTTGGTGACGGAATGACGAATTCCCACCGGAGCGGATATCTATGTAGTTGGCGATTGTGGCGAGTGGGAATGGGGGTTATCTGACATGCCAGGGATCTGAAGCCACGAATACTCACGTGGAAAGGACCATACAGGTCTGGCAGAATGTTGCCGAGATGACGAATGACAATTTTTCCATCGTATCGTCCAGTTGCAACATAGCTGCTGTCTGGGGAAACAGCAATTGTCCACACTTCTTTCTCCTCGATGACAGAGCCAATCTGAGTCAGCGTCGACGTATCCAGGAGGAGGACTGAATGTGGTAGTGCGAACGTAGCAATGAATTTGCCGTTGGTGGCGGGGTCAATAGAGGTGACCCCACTGTTGACATTACAGAGAATCTTGGATTCGGCGAGCTGAGATCCGGTGGAGGCATCAAACGATCTGATTGTGTTGTCGTAGAATATGGAAAAGATCTGGTGACCGTTGCTTGACCACGCAAGCGGAGTGGACAGATCACGGCGATGCAAGTCTGAAGTCTTGATATTGATGAGTTCGTCGCCGTTGCGACTGTCGAGGACGCGGATGCTGGCGCCATACCAGCAGGCAGTGGCGATGCGGTCACCATCCGGGGAGAATTTGATTCCATCGACGTGATTCTCGTGTTTCAGTGGGCCAACGAGTCTTTCCCCAGTTCGTATGTCCCAAATGCTCACAGTCTTCCCGTAAATCCCGGTGGCAAACCTCGTCGAATCTGGAGAGACGTCGACTGCACGCACCCAGTTTATACCCTCCACGTCGGTGACCTTTTCACGCATCTCAGCGTCCCATACACCTGCACCCCCATACCTAGTCCCACACACTATCCATTTGTCGTCTCTTGACACACAAATGGCGCGCAACTGCATTCCCATTTGCTTCCCGACCTCTTGACCGTCTGCGATGCGCCATCGTTGAATTCCTTTGTCACTCCCGCCCAAAAGGTGCTTTCCGTCAGGGTGGAATGCCATTGCGAATACCAAATCGTCGTTACCGGTGTCGAGTACTATTGTTTGGTCTTACCGAAACGTCAGCATTGTTCGGTCACTCCTTGGGGCTGCTACACACCAGCATTTGTTGGCGACATCTTCTACGTACAGTCGTCAGTGCCGAAATGTCAAGGAACAAGGCGTTTTGGTTTGTTCGTGGTGCGCACTGTTCCTGTATAAACATGCCCGCTTATTCTCAATATGGTATGCTCATGCGGGTGCCTTGTGTCTCTGGCGCCTATTCTTACTTGGATCCCAGCTATGAGACCTTGTTGCGTCAACCAGGCAAGCTATTGGCCTCTGCGAAACTCGGCGTTGTTGCCACGATAGTCTTGTCTGGGATTTGCGAGCACTCATCATACCTTGGCTGCAGGACTCGGGTGTACAACCCACATTAGGCCAAGTCACGACATACCATGCGCAAAATACGGCATATTCTCGAAAAGGCCCTGCTCAAACTCCAGATGAATGTTCTCCCCAACTTGGGCAACGATTGTGCTTCTACCCACGGTTGTGCATGTATGCATGATATTGATCTTGGTAAGAAATTTCTTAGACTGACCTGAGATGTACACCTTGCAGATCGGAAACATGCTGCGACCACGTTAGAGCGAATGTCAAGTCTGAATAACAGAGGAACCTCCTTGAGCGCAGCCCACGCTATAATGCTGCTAACCGTACTTTGCGGCAAGTCGTTCACGCATCCGTTGGTCGTCCGGATGCGCCTCAAATCCTAAACCTAATACTTCATGCTATATCCCATCTTTGTTTCTTATTTCCGTCTTTGCCTCATCTTTGTTTATCCATTGTTGCAGCAACCTCACAGACAATGCCATCGCTTGCCATTCTCCCATTTTCCATCGAGCATCCCTTGCCGTGTATATCCTCAACGACAAGGCCGAGGAATCGGTATGTCAATGCCAGGGCATCAAATCATCGCCAACGATACCGGGTAATGTATATTATGTGACTAGGATGGAGTTTGTAGCCTTGACCGGGCCCACACTCGAGGAAAGGTCGAAGAGGACGTTGATTTGTCATCGGTAATGGCAGCATATTTTCAATTTAGACGATATCTCTTTTCGGCTGACACTTCCTCTCACAATCTCTGGATTGGAGTTGTATTTTGGTGGTGCAAACTCAGCATTGTATACCGGGAGCTTCACCTACACCCCCATGATGCAACAGGTGACCTATAGGTTAGGCATGCCCCCGACCATCACTGACATTAATTATACAGGGCAACATGGGTAGCATCATCGGTAAGGGGCAGACAGTTTTGAGTAACATCAGTTCCATCATCGACACTGGCACTTCCCTCATTATTGCTAATCCCTCGTCAGTCAAGTCGTTCTGCGATGCGTTTGGTGGTGCCGATGCATTGAGTACGGCAGGCACAGGGCATTACACCTGTACGTCCGCAGTTGCTTCATCCTTCCCCGTTTCCGCACATGCCCTCAATCTTGGACCAGTCTCCCCTGGCTCAGTTGAATGTGTTAGAAATGCTTCGATGCTTTCTGCAGGGAATCAGGTTCAATGGTCTGGGGCCCAAACCGTCAATAGAGAATTGGCCTTACCTTTTGCAGCACATCGTTCCCTATCTCGCCTTCAGCCCTCAGCGTAACCTTGGACCGTTTTCATCTGGGTGGTTTAATTGAATTGGCAGGTCGGTCCGAACGTTGAGTGACTGGGGGTTTAGGCTGCTGGAATGGATGATCGGCGCTCAGCACTCAGGTTCGGACCATCAAATTTGGCACTTGATGGCCTCCTTAACCCTTGGCGTTGACGGTATGGCGTACCGGTAGGGCCACTGAAACGTTGCTTAAATTAAACAATTAATCACGCGCAATTGGGCTAGGTCCTAAAGGCCTACCGCCTGCCTCAGGGTGGGCTAACGAACGCGACCAAGGACAGGAATCAATCTCTCCTGAGAGCGAGCTACAAACGATGGACAATCCTTGCAAATCAATACGTGGTCTGATATAGAATCTGGCTTGTAAAAGGCGGTATTGTCATTGTTGCCACGAAGACGTCGGAAATTCCCAACTCTATTCAGGTCGGTCGATTTCGTGAGTGATTTGTATCCAACGCGACGGGGTGGACACGGAATGAGACTAGCGACACGCTAAACAAGATGGATATCGATTCACTGGTGCGAGTCTGAGCACCGGGCGACGAGTTTATGGAACATGTCAAAACAGTTTCCACACGACCGTCATGCAACTATCATGTTCACCGCTGCTACCATCAAGTGCCATTGATGTAGGGCTCGTTGCTAGTGCTTTGTGATTGATGTGCTTGGCAAACTGCACACATGATGATATGTTACAAACTCAATTGACAGATTCAGTCATATTATCTACACGATTAGATGATGCGCGCGACAGTCGCAGCACCTTCTCTCTGTCCTGATGGCATGGCCGTCATCACCAACGCCCACCAGCCTGGATCACCTCAAGCTGTATCTCTTCATCCCCCTGCGTCCCCGACACCAAACCTCTCTCGCCCTCTCCGAACGTGATCGTAGACAACTCCGTATCTCGACTTGTGACTGAATGTGATGACAGACCGAACGCAGTGTCGATCCCTTGCGAGCAGTATTGCAAGCTATGCGCATGCATTTCGCGAATGTTCAAGACAAACCGAGGCATAGTGGGAACCATAGTTATGATGCCGATCACGACTAGCATGAGTTGCCCGGTAGGTGAAGTTGTATTTGGGGTGCCTAATGCGTTTCCCAGATAGTAAATTAAAGTCCTTGTTCAAGGAAAGATCGTCAGTGACTCGTTTTCGTGCCGGACAGTTTGGTAACACAACAGGACGAAAGGTGAAGATGGATGAGGACACACGAAAAGAGACGAAGAGAAAGGGAGACCTACACGAAGAAGTAAATGATACCCTCCCTCGCGAGCAGCTTCATGTACCGGTTGAGCTGCCATTGCTTCGTCACCATGTACATCACACGCAATTCTGTTAACGTGGAAACGATGGCTAGAACGAACAGTAGAAAACCTAGAACACAGCTGAGAATAATAGTAATCCTCAGGATGACTGGATTCCATGTGTGAAAGCAAAAAGAGAAGCTGTGCCCTTGGATGTCTGTGACTGAAAGAAATAGTAACAGAGAAAGAGAGTGCTATCTACTCAGGATGGTATTCGTGATTTCAACCGTAGGGCGTACCAGTGTAGTAGCCATCGGCATTGAACAATATGCCCAAATTGATGAATTGAACAATGACTGTCGGTATGTATACCAAGAGGAGGACGCCAAGGATCAACCTAGATCGGCCCCACATTGCATAAACACGCAGAAGCATCAGAACTGCGGTTGACATCAAGACAGAGGGAAATCGGGTGGAAAACATGGTGACCTACGATCTGCAGCAGTGGCGAATACCGAGAGTGCGCAAGAACCTATAAAAAACATTATTGTGCCTTGAAGGGATGCACGTCTCATTCGAGGACCATCAAGGGCTGTAGACAAGTGTGCTTACACCTATCAAACCATTAGTAATGATGAACTTAGTGACGAACACAAATGAGTACGTCTATCACAGCGGGGGATTGTTGTTAGCAACTGATATGACTGTGCACAATAGAACGGAAAAGCTAACTATCATAAGGTTGGGAACAAAGCCACTAATGACTTGAGATGTTTGTCAGTGTAACCGGCGTCAGTTTGCATTCTCGAACATACCGAACGAACCGAAGCTCCTTCATAATTCAGCGTTAATCACGTTGTACACAATGTATCATGACGGAGATAGACCCACAAAGCGACACAAAGACCAAAATAACGGACCTGTTGGACCAGTCAGTTTGAAACATATTTAAAACCGGACTCTGCAATGACTTATACTTACAACAACGAACAGCGTCGAGATCCAGGTCCAGGGCCTGCACTGCTGTAACGTGATCAGATTCGATATAGGACTGCACGAAACTTTTCAGTACTGACCCAGACATACTCGACCTTTGCGGATGGTTAGCTAGACAAGATGTGGGGAAAATAGCGCAAATACCTCTTTGTCCAAGGTGAGGACTGGTAGTAATTAAGTGATAGTGCGAACACCATTCTGATGTGAAAATTTGGGTGCCGCAAGAAATGCATCACTTAACTATAATCATAGCTAATAATAGTGAGCGGAACAACTGTGTTGACCCCGAGATGAGAATTGGATCACAATTATGAGTGGGACTTACTAGATGCATAGTTGTTTTGTTGAATTGTCCTCAAGGAATCTAGTGGACCAGAAGACATAGTAGGTCAAGCTGAAGGACGAGGAATGATATTTTGCCTCATGGCCGTGCGGTCCCAGGGATTGAGGGTCGTTAGCTACACATTCAATAGTGCTTGTGCTTCTTACTGCCCGTCCTCCAATCATAGTACAAATTCAAGCGTTAGCGTTCCAAATTGAAGCTCCGTTACTGTAATAAATTTATCACAGTTATGGCATTGGCACTTTGGTTCTGGCGGTGGGTCCGCTCGTCGGCGGGCTACGCATTTTCACACTCCAACCCTCCGAAAAGGCGCATCGGATCCAATGTCTTGAGATGCAAAACGTTCTCACGCGATCATGGCGTCTCTCATCACGAATAACCGTCCATCAGATTCGATGATAAAAGATCATCGTGGGCGCTGCTGAGTCGGCCACTGAGCATGATAGGATATGAACGTATAGATGTACGGTAGGACAGAGACCCCATGTGCATCACGGAAGCTTGAACGGGTGGCCGGCTTCAGCGAAACGGCTAGTGTTAGCTGATGGTCGGGACCAGTCAGGACCACTACCCAGTTCCCTGAAGCCGCCAGACTGCTACATGCTGGCAGATGCCCTAAGCTTGATGTGGGTTCACGAGGGGACAGGGGGGGTTCCTCGTCCTCGGCTCTCGTGGTCCCAGATCAAGGCGGAGAGTGCCCATCGGTTACGTTTCCCGTCTGCATAATCGTGGGAACAACTCACCGCGTCTCTATGGTGTTGTCAACACCTTCAATCTGCTGATTAATGGAGGATCCCTCCAGAATTGTCCCAATTCCGTAGCTGACGAACAGTGTGAAGCGACCTCCGCCCGCTGGCAGCTATACTGGATGAAGAGACAGAACCGCCAATGGGGATATCACCGTTTCAGCGAAACGGCAGGTGCTAGCCGATGGTCAGGAGCGGTCAGGACCACTGCCCAGTTCCCTGAATCGGACCCACCATGGATGATCAAGCGCCCGTAGCTGTGGCGGAGGTATATGCTTCATGCATATTTACGCCGAGACTCGCGGTTACGATGAATAAGCAGCTAGAGAAATCGCACCCGTTGAACACAAATTTCGAATAATCCTACCCTCGCACATCTCGTTCGCCGAACCTCCGAATCACCGAACCACAAACGTCCAACCAGGTACGTGTGACATATTACTTATGTATATGGGTCCACACCACAAGTGGACCCAGCGCCACATTACGCCCAAGACAATCAAGGCTGCTCCGATATCGGATCTAGCGTATCAGCAATCCGAACGTCAGAAAAAAGTAAAGGTTTCATCTGCATTACAATGGTCGTGAAGCGATAACGTTACTCAGGACCTACTCGTGCCTTTGACGACCAACTTTAAGTTCCGTTATACCGCAAAAGTAGCTGCAACCTGCATGTCCTCACTGGGTGCGCCCCTACGCCGATGCAGCTGACATACTCCCCTGTTCACACGTGAGTGATACTCGCGTTGATATGACACGCGTCGATAGTGGCGTTCTGGAACCTTTACGTCTCGTGGATTCGGGCATGGTCAACTCCTGAGTGCCGCCGTACCAATTCGCGAGGACGGCAGTGCAGTTTTCTGATGGGCCAGGGGCATGTAGGATGCTGACGCGCTGGGAAGTGGATAGACGAGTAGCCGGCAGACCTGGGGATGGGGTTGTGAGAACGTGGGGACTAAGTAAGCCCTCTTATTCAGAGGAGTGCAAGTGCGGAAAACACTCTCATTCCTGCTTGTTCGAGAAATTGAGGTGGAAGGGCTGTAATAGCGAGGGTTTGTAATGCCCTCTATGGAGAAAACCCGAGGGACTATATACTCACCGCCAGGAATCGGATTTCTCTTATCTATGAATTGCAGTAGGGCGGTGGGCATTCGGGCGCCCAGTGTTCAACATTGAATCTCTGAGGCACATGCACATACACAAGACGAATTATAATGTTTAGTCACATTTGATCCGACTCACCTAATATATGCTGTTGAAGCACTTCCGGGCGAGAGACAATGCGACGCGCATCACGCATTTCCCGTAGAACCAGTAAGTATTGCACAGGTAATCTTACATCAACGGTCAACCTAGGTTGCCGATGAGTCAGGTGATGCGCGAGCCGGGTCACAACCATAGGGACAAAACGGCGATTCCTAACGGACTTCCAGAACATGTGGGGGGAATGGAACGAATTATTTTGCTTGGACTACCTTAGTCGAGGTTCGTCGTCCATGTACGCCTGAGATAGTAACAACATTGATAGTAGCTGTTGCCTAGCCCCACGGCACCGATTCACGCACAGGAAGGAAGATGAGCATGCTCGCTCATGCTCGTGAGTCGGAGATCTGGGGCTGTGGACCTTGTAGCCGATTTCCGGGGGAATGATAAGTAGGTTTTTAAATTGAAAACCGTTCCTGGATATGCGCGTCCTTTCTCCAATCCGCAAAACATGTAACAAGCCGAGCTTACACAGAGTCAATGGTCGATAGTCTGGATCGCAGACCATCACAGTAACCACGAACTTCCCGCCTGCCGCTACCCCATGAAATGGGCAATGTCATCGATTCACCAACGGCCGACTAGCTCAGTTGGTTAGAGCGTCGTGCTAATACTTGGTTCTAAGACCATCGCTTGGCATCACGTGATGGTCTGGGGGCTAAGGTACGCGAAGGTCTTGGGTTCGATCCCCACGTTGGCCATACATTTTGAGCACAACTAATTTGAGCTTGCAATGTATCGATGACGCTGACCGACAAGACATGACGCAACAAAAGCATGCGGTCATGCTTGCGTTTGGGTTGAGTCACTGATTTATTTCGAGGGTGCACAGCTTCTTGTAAATGGTCCCCGTCAGCAATATCGACGAATCAGAGCGGTGCTCACATCATCCGAGTTCGCCGACCAGGTACTGGTTCAGGATGTAAACTCGAGTTATTTGACATTTCATATATAGAGATCTGGACCGATAAAGCCGATAGTTATTACTGAGCCAGCCGAGCCAAACGGCCTTCGAATCCAGCACCGGGCGACCAACCAACATCAAACAAGGATGACTCTGACTCTTCGCTGTCAGTGGTGGAGCTCAAGCTGTAATGGGTATTGAGATGCCAGTAGCGGCGGCGCCACGAGCTGATAAATGCTTCCAGGATTCCTGTGACTCGGCATTGCGCCATCGAGGCGCACTACTTATAGACAGCACCAACGAGGGCGTAAATGTCACTCTGCTGCCTTGCTCCTAGACGCACCATTCCATGGATGCACCTAACAACATCCGCGACCGCCTGTTTACTGCGAACGCTTCGGAACGACATGCAGAACGACATGGAGAGGTCTCCCAAACCCCAACATTGCATGAAGGTCATCCGCTAGATATTCCCGAGCCTATCAGTTCACATGTAAAAGCACCACAAGACGGGAAAGACACCGGCGTACTTGTGGTCAATTGGGATGGCCCAAACGACCCCAATAATCCAAAGAAGTGAGTCCAATAGCACGCTTTTGCACTTCTCGGTCCTCACGTAATTCAAGCTGGAGCTTTAAACGAAAGTGGGCCGCGACTGCTATTGTTTCGGGTTTTACTTTCATCAGTCCTGTGTCCTCTTCCATGATCGCTCCTGCTACCGATCAAGTGGCTGCCCAATTAGGAATCCATAGCAGTGTGGTCATTGCATTTACCACTTCGATCTTTGTGCTTGCATATGGTGCATCAGGTTTCATCCAACGTGTTGGATTTGGGTCTGACCGAGTTGGGTAGCCGTTGGTCCTCTGTTCCTCGGTCCTTTGAGCGAAATTTATGGACGGTCCCGAGTACTCCAACTTGCGAATCTATGGTACCTCGGTGTGTCAGCTACGGCTTCAGTCATCCGTACAAAACTCACTATCATCCAGCATGGAATCTTGCATGCGGCTTCGCGCAAAATGAGTCACAACTGCTTGGATTTCGCTTTCTTGCCGGACTAGGAGGCAGTGCTCCTCTCGCGGTATGTGACACAGTTTGGGTGTCACTTTATGCAATTAACTATGTGAGTCCAGATCGGTGGCGGTGTCCTCGGCGACTGTTGGCGCACAGAAGAACGCGGTCAAGCAGTTGCCCTGTATTCCCTAGCACCACTGCTTGGTCCCGTAGTTGGTCCCACCACGGGGGCTTGGTACATTTCCGCTTATCCGAAATCACGCTAGCTGTCTGATATTGTGTCTGTAGGATTGCGGAGCGTTCAACGTGGAGATGGGTGGTATGTTTCCTCTTTTGGAGTGTTTCCTCGACCCGGCATACTTATAATCTGTTGCGTCTCCAGTTTTGGTCAACGAGCATCGTAGATGCGGTTATCCAACTGTTGGGCTTGTTCTATCTTCAAGAAAGTCAGTTCAGATAGTCAGTGGTTCTGGTGTGCATCATTTATGACATCTTCTTCAGCTTATCCGCCTCTACTCCTGGAGAGGAAGGCAGAGCAGATCAGGAGATCAATGGATGTGGAGAAAGCTTCTCGTAGGGAAGTACGAACAATATTTGATGGGAATCAAGATCGTTCGTGAGTATGATAATCCGAGAGGAATCGTACGATCCCGACTGACGACTTCCAGCTGGCAAGCGGTCATGACTAAATCACTGATACGGCCATTTGCACTCTTTGTCCAAGAACCCATCATCCAGCTGCTTGGTGTATACATGGCATACCTCTATGGACTGATGTACCGTGAGTAGTTAAATGGCTCTCAATCTTTCCATCCCCTAATCTATTGCAGTCTTTTTGACGACTATGCCCTCCATCTTCGAGGGAGTTTACCAACAATCTGTTGGCATAGCTGGTTTACACTACATCGCCCTTGGAGTTGGTCTGACAGGTGCTTCGCAAATAAATGCGAGAACGTTGGATAGGATCTACGTATACTTCAAAAATAAAAATGGAGATGTTGGTAAACCCGAATTTAGACTACGTTCGTGCTCCTTTCCTGGCCATCTTGGTGTAGCGAATGCTTATACCTTCGGTGATAGCTGCCATGTTTGTCGGCACGTTGCTGCTTCCTATAGGATTGCTGATTGCGGGATGGACTGCTCAGACGCACACGCATTGGATAGCGCCGGATATTGTAAGTGCTCACAGTCCCCACATAAGTGACTCGACTCAAGTTTGGCGCGAAATCAACATAGGGTATTGCGCTCGTTGGTGCGGGTATCATTCTTAATTTTCAATGTATTCAGACGTATGTCGTCGACGCCTTTACCTTGTATGCTGCGTCTGGTGCGTTCTCACACAGTACATGGGCATTCCGTCACTCACTTATTTGTGTTAATACAGCGATGGCGGCGGTAGCCTGTCTGCGTTCATTGGCAGGCTGTGGATTTCCTCTGTTTGCCCCTGCGATGTACTCTGCGCTAGGATTTGGCAAAGGGGACACGGTACTCGCTGTGATAGCCATCGTCATCGGTTGTCCTGCGTACGATTTTTTCTCTTTTTGGATGCCGCCCTCGACTGATTTCCCGGCGTTTTAGACCCTGGATTTTCTGGCATTTCGGAGAGAGGATACGGAATGCAAGTCGTTATGCGCAGTCATGACGCGCATACGATAGCGTTGCTTCTTCAATCCCACAGACTTTCTGGGGGGTTACAGTGGTCCTGTCGTTCCTCGCCAGGTTCTCGGCTATTTCCCCACATTGATGCAGACAAAGAAGTCTGCATCGCTTTTGCTGATCCATGACAACAGGACGGTATGACAAACGTTGGCTCAGAATACGCCATTGATGGTAACTGTACTGGTCTACAGCTTTCCTGATTCCATATCGTGCATCCTATAGCGACGTCATGGTGTATAATACATATTTATAGAGACGACGGAGAACATGGATACGGAATCCACGGCATTATATTCAGTAGTACAAAGTAGAGCTTCTACACACATGCATAACTTTTTTTTTTCGATGGCATAATCTTTCTAATTAATTCAGTTTTGTTCAAAGTACGAGGTGCTCTCACCCCTATCAGTATCCAGCCTGTTTGTCACAAGTGGTCTGTGAAGATTCATCGTATCGTTGTACTAGTGCTGCCTTCCTACGGAGCTAGTACATAATAAGACTGGCCTAGCAACTCATTGCACATGTGGCCCTGAGTATTTGACAGGAATCCGGGAAGCCTGCTAGATCAGATCAGATCTCTGCCTCATTCCACGCGACCTGACTTTTCGAGTACATTCTCGTTATTTTTCGAGCCGTTGCACTTTTAACCACAACGTTTCCATAGTTTACTGTAAAGGATGTACACATACGGATACAGTGTCCTCTATGTATATAATTTTGTTAATAAATCATTAAAAGTGTGCTCTGCCCTGATATCGAGCAGCAAGCGAAAAAGATTGGAAAGATAACTCATACTGAATGTAACTAGTCAGAGAAACAAAGCCCGACCTCCTCAAGCTTTGTCTCGTTCTCCTTACGAACAATGCGCACCAACCACCCCAAGGCCCGCATTTCCGATTTTAAAACCCTCTGAACGCCAACGCTCTCAGTACTTCCTGCGTTTCAGGTTTATCCAGTTCCCTGCTCCATCGAGACATTACCGTTTCCCTCCTGACCGGGCCTGAACCAGATCTCGAAGGCATCAGCGAGAACCGCCTGTTCTCGTTCCTGCCACTGCTCGCGTTCGTGTTGGCCGTCATCGTCGATGTAGTAGGTGTGATAGGCAAGGAGAATCGGCTCATGTTCACTCGCACAGGCTGTGGGCCGAAAAGCGATGTAGGGCGGCTCCTTTTCGAGCCGGAACGCACCCCACTGTCCAGCACGGCATCCGGTGCAACGGAATCGGCCGGGACAGAACCGGAGTCGGCTACCTCAGAAGCGATGGACTGTGCCGGCAGAACTGCGGGTGTAATCTCCGCCTCTGCGCCCACGTCGGGAACGAGGGTCGAACATGTGGAAAGCGGCGATTCTGGGGGGTCTTCTGCCTGTGTGGTGGGTACTTGGAAGGAGACGCGGCGTGAATTGGGATATGTTGAGACTGGCGGATCTATGTGTGTCTGTGGCCCGACATCACCCGAGGGGGCGGGTGCGGTCGGGGTTGGGATTGACTGTGTTGGGTCATGTCCGATGATGAGGATAGGCGCAAGTGTATCTGGGAGAGGCGTTACGCCAGGGGATGTGGTGGCGATTGGTGATTGAGTGATAGGACTCAAGAGGGAGCGAGCGAAGAGGGAGCGCGGCCGCGTGGTGGATGGGGTAGGAGCTGTGTCGATCGGCTTAAGCTGTGATACGACAGGATGACGAGACTTGGATAGAGATGGTTCAGAAGTGGATCGCAGCGTGACTCGCGCCGAACCAACGTCTGGCTTGGTTCCGCGACGACTCCGAAGGCGGAATATGCGGGAAAGAGAAAAAGAGAATCGTTGGAACATGATGGTGTGTCTTTTCGAAAAGGGTGGCCTGCACCTGATGTATAATCACTGAGAGGAAGGACGACTGTTTGAGTGGACAGGTGGACGGAGAGTGAGATCGAGGAGGGTGAGGGCGAGCGACGAAGCGCAGTGGCCTTTACTTAAGTCTTCTAGGAGAGGGTCTCACATGAAAGCTGTTCCGTATCAATTGATGCTGCAACAATCGCCGGGTGAAGGAACCATCATCGGATAATCATGGCGATGCGGCAGCTGCGCGGTCGCCAAAGAACTGCCTTGGTAATGAAGCTATGATGGCCTATGAAGGATGAAAATTAGTACACAAAGACTAGAACTGGTGATAAAATCTATGTTGAGCGCAGGAATGAATGCTGCCAGGCCTGGTGAGTTTGGTCAACGTGCACTCTATGCTAGAGATGTAACTTCTTGTCGCTGGAAGGACGACTCCGAGCCGAGGCTGTGCACCATTGTTCAGATTGCACGTAGCGATGCCGGCGCAAAAAGACGTGTGGGGTAATCACAGGCTAACATCCTTACACGTTATTCAAATGTATGGCGGTTCGAGCGCTGGAAGTGTGGTCGAAGGTCAAAGAGGATGTCAAGCCGAGTAAACATTGCCTTGTTTTGTTTACGTAAATTCCAATATAAAACCAAAGCACTCGAAAACGTTTCCGGCTAAGGGAGTACAACATGGGACCAAACACACACAGAGTACTACTAGTACATAATGAATACAGGCCTCAAGATCTTACCCTGGGCCACGATTCAGATTTTCGCTTTCCGCGTCGATGCTAGCTTCACGCCACTGTTTACCTTCGTAAAGCACAAGTAATACCATCAGTTCCGCTAGTAACATCAACCCGGCCCACAAGGTATATCGGCCACCGTCACCGATGGCATACTGAACTATAGGTGAGCGCGAAACGAAGGGTCAAACCCACCTGTAACGGTACCGCAATTTCTGTGGCGATGAAAGCAAATATACCGCGGATAGAGCTGTTGGTGGCGGCTGCGCTGGGCGACAGACCAACGTTGGCATCAACGATGCATCCCAGCGTGCTAGCATATAACCATCCGAACATCCACAAGGGTTAGATGAGAACAAAGGACAAAGTGGAACAGCGTACAGTGAAGAGAACCCAGATAAAAATATAGCATCACGCAGATAGCTAAGATATGCACGCGCTGTTGGCGGACCCAGGCGTACCCGATAACAGCGGGTGGGAACAACCACATGGCAACCTTGGTGCTTTCTAGTCTCAGCTGCAGCACAACCGTTGAGATAATTTCTGAGTCACTGTTAAATCCACCTCGGAGTCACTCACCTCTGAGTAGCCGACTGCACCATTCGCGGTTCTAAGCCGAGCAAGAGTAGTATCAGTTGCTCGAAACATCAATGAACCGACCGATTCCAAAGGCAAGTAACATCAATCCAGTGATCATGGCATCATAGTCATAATGGAGTGATAACGTTCGTGCACAGGTGTATGCAATGCTGAAACTATATGCAAACAAGAGTCCTGCAGGAACAACCAAGTTAGCATTATCGATTTGTAGATTCAATGGTGTAGCACCCACCAGAAGGTATCATAATGGCGACATTATGTTTACGGCTTAGGGTTTGTAAGTATGGAGGGATTGGATCGACGTCTGGAATCGATAACTTGACTTCATTGATGGCGAGTGTTGGGATGTCCGCAGACTGGGCTTCCACGTCGCTTTCGAGTATTTGCGCTCCGGAAGATCCATCTTCTGATGTCTTCTTCTCACTAACGGGTCGTACTCCCCGCGCAAAATTCTTTTCTTGTGTGAGACTGTGTTCATGCATACGGTTCTTCAGGATGCTTTGGTACATCAAACTTCGTTCCTTCCTGAATGTGTCCTTGAACAGGAACAAGAACGCTGAGAACGTCACACCTCCCCATATCGCCAGAAACCAAAAAACCGCACGCCAACTCATCCCCTGTGTGAGCCCACTACCCAGGATAGGCCCAATCGAAGGACCCAAGAGTGGTGCACAGTAGTAAACGTCCATCATGGTCCCCCGTTCATAGGATTCATGAATGTCCGCAAGTGTCGCGGCGCCAATGGAAATTGCAGCACTCGAGCTAGGCGAACGGATTAGGAGATGGAAACGTGTACATCACAAATGGAAGAGTCTACCCGGCTGCCTGAACCACCCGCATGCCAATGACAAGATCTATGGTCTTTGAAACTGCCACGATGGCCGAGCCCACCGTAAACAGCGTAATGGAAGATAAGTAGGCGAGCTGACGATAACGACTCAGTATACGCCTGGCGAACATAACAAAATATTACATACTTTTCTCCCTTTGATCTCGCTGACCGGAATCCATACAAGAGGAGAGGGGCCTTGGACAAGGATGAAAAGATATAAGCTCAAGCTAATATCTGATGTGGTTCCGTGCAATTCCTGTTCGATCTGGGAGTTCGCAGCTAGTGTTTAACCTGTTAGGCCCTGATACTCCTATGGTTGAAACAACCACCCACGATTCTGAATGTTGGCACACAAGCCTCCAATGATAGAAGCTGCTGAGACGATGAACAAGATCGCATTCTTCAGTTGATTCGTGTTAACCACACTCATCCATACGGTCTGAATAAGAAGCCGACTTTCTACCATTTGACCAAACCCATGGATCATTCTCCACGAGTGCATGTTTGATATCAGGCTTGGTTACATCTTCGATAGGCTCCAAAGAGGTCGGGGTTGTCATTGTGTTATGGTTGTTGGGAACCTGTGTCATGAATCGTGAATGTTGTTAAAACAAGAACGACCCTAAGTGTCGGAGAGCTGGGCATCCAGTGCTTATAAGTCGTGCAAACCGCACGTGACAAATCGTACCCCAGTATCACAAGTGAGTTATGCCCCCGAGATGGAAAGAACAGGATATAAAACTACAAGCACCTGAGTGGATGTTAGTTCGGCTGACATTCGTCAATCTGGCTCCCATCCAGGTCACCGTCACCATCACCACAGGAGAAGCAAAGCTGGCACACCCTCGACCAGGTGCTAAAAGGTACATGACATTGGCAGCTGCATTCGGCAGAGCACGTACATCAGTTATCAATAGGTTGTGGTATGAGCATCCCATAGGGACTTCACTTGTTGGAATGTCGCAACGTAGCAGTGCAGCGCAGGTTCCCAGCTGAAGTGAAATCAGATGAAATTGAAGACAAATGATATCAATGACAGGGAAGGAGGAGACCAACTGCAGATGGTAGCGTCTCTAATGAGTGCCTGAGCGTCTGGGGTACCAGTATTTTCCGACGTGATTCAGAGAAATGATATATTACTACGAGTCCAAATTCAGCAAGTGTCGTAGTTCAACATTTCTATGACCTCACAAGTCGGAGGCGTTGGGAGGATTCCAGATGAGTCCGAGCCTCAGCAGTATAAAAAAATATAAAAGACAGACATTCTTTCTAGGTCAGCATTGATTTTCTTC
>QFEI01000033.1:52718-63057 GCA_003316145.1 Neoboletus magnificus | reverse complement strand
ATTCCTCGATGGCAGCCTGCTTGGTACTTACCCAAAAAGACCACGCGTTTCTGCAGCGACGAAGTAGACACTGTGTTGATGCGTCCAATCATTGATTTCTAGTTGTTTCTTATAAAACGCGTTGCAAAGCACGACGACCTAATTGATGTTTAGGACTCGTGCAAAGATGAACCATCGCATGCATACTTGGAATGGTTGGATGAGATCCACGGTTATCTCTTGGCCTGCCTTTCCCCCGAGGTTACGCACTGGTACGTATGCATTGAGCTCAGAGATACGAGGAAGCATAGCTGCTGCGCGCGGCTTTCCAATATCCTCTTCGCGAAGAAAGTACTAACAAAAACCATGTAGACAAGGGCCTCCATCCACGAATGATACTCACTTGCGTGCTCAGATCTTGGAGGGTAACGGGATCGGGATCGTACAGTGTCACTGACTTAACGCCAGCCAAGCAGACATTCTTAGCTTGAGTTATGCATCGCGTGTGTCAGAATGAGCCTCTCGCAGAAGATTTACGCCATACCGATCTCAGCACCCAAGCCCTGAAGTCCGACGATGAGCACATTCGAGGTAGCCATCTTCTTCATCGCTTGGAGAGCGGGATCAGTGATGTGTAGCCCGAGTACTTCCTTAGCGTTCTACCTTCATGGCCAAGTACATATCTGAACAGTGGGCGACATCGGACGAGCGATTAAGCAAAGCGATGAGCGATGATAGCTCGGAATGCTCACAGCTGGCGAGAATAGAGACCTTCGTCGATGGCGGCTTCGTCGATGTCCATCTTCGAAGTAAGGTTAGTCGCAGCGGACATGTTTATATTATTAGGTGGTTGTGTGGGTGAAGGTAGAAGTCGGGATGACCATCCTGAGACTCGCCACCAATTGAATAGCAAGAACGATCTTATGACTAAGCTCAGCAAACGTAAACTCCAAGCTATCTGCGACGAAAGGTGGCATGAAATCCACTAATCATGTCCGAAAAGCAGAAACTATGTAAACACAGCAGGTATTCTGGGTGGAGGGAGTGTGTGTGTAGAAGATAGGAGGGCTGGCATAGTGTCAAGACCAACTAATTTAAGCGACCAGGAAGCCAACAGATGGCAGGCGCCATCAGGGTGACCACCAGCATGTGAGGTGGTGCTGCTAGGAGCCGAGCTCGGAGCGTCGCAGATGTGTATTAGGGGCTAGCCATGCGAAGGAAACCAAGAAGCATTTTGGCATGCGCTAGTAATTTTGACGGTGTGAGCGAGACGAGTTCCAATAGCACCAAATGAGCCGTAGAAGGATGTGCCTGAGGGTCGCGCGAGATGGGCAAGGTCGGGAACATTACTGGGCCCAAGAATTGAGTCAAGTAAATCCTTTGCTGTCATCCCAACCTTGCGGGTGCTTGAGTTTTGGTCAACACCGGGGGCGATACCAATAGCTTGCGGCTTCTGGTTGACCACGGGATCATCCAGGGGGCACCATTCTGCAGTGTCGAAGACCCCCCAGTGTGTGAGGTGCTGAATTGGTTGTGGCGCGATAATCTCCACAGTAAGTGGTCCTTGTTGAGGTGTATAGGTATCGTCCACGTAGCTGAGGTTAATCAGTGCATCGAGGCAACGAGCCATTATCTTGGACGGCGAGGTCTCATCATAAGCGAAGGGATCGAAGGCCAAGCCCATCTTGATGCAGGATCGGAGATAAATAATAGTACCCTGCCACTGGATCTGGGACATCACTACATTCCATTTGAGGCAGCTCAGGGCATATTTCTCGGTTGCGTTGAGAATAACCTGAGGGATACGGGTCAAGCGGTTCCTAAAAGCCGGTCAGCGTTCATACGCCACATGCCGGGAAGAAGACCCACCATATATTCGAGGAGAGTGCGGCGTCGTTGACCGTTTTGTCTCCAATCATTGCACAAGTGATAAAAGTGCGAAACATAAAATCTTCGGCAATGAATGTTCCATTGTTGTGCAGGTATCGAAAGAAGGGAACGGATAAGAAAGATGGAGGGGTGTTGTCGTGCGCACCGTTCCCCATGAGCATACCGATGAACCATAAGGCATGGATAGCGACTTGTACCGGGTTGTATACATCACTAAGCACCCTGCGGATCTGTAATGCAACCGAAGCAGAAGCTGTATTCGGCTTCCCTTGATATCTGGATCATATGAAAATCAGATTTGAAGGGGTCGGAACAGAACTTGCCCGACGCACCGGAAATAGAAGCTTCCCCGAAGATAG
Organism: Neoboletus magnificus; assembly: GCA_003316145.1. NCBI lineage: Eukaryota > Fungi > Basidiomycota > Agaricomycetes > Boletales > Boletaceae > Neoboletus > Neoboletus magnificus. Next base: position 60,829 of record QFEI01000033.1, on the reverse strand, counting down.
GGCTGAATGACAAGTGTATACACCCATTCGGAGGTCCAATTGGACAAAGCTGTAACCAGAAGCCCATCGTTTTCAGTGGAGGGTTCAGTCGTCGGTATTCCTGAGATACTGATGACTCCACAGCGGACAAGAATCTCGCCAACTCGGCGCCTACCCTCAGAAAGGTTCTCACGCGACGATAGACCGTTGGTGACATTGGGTCGAACGGGTGGGATTCTCGAACCTGCGACAGGGGATGTCCATTCGTGAGGGTGGACAGCAGTGTCCTCTTGAAGCCGGGTGGCATTAGGAAATTGCTCTACGGTCCGACGCCCTTGGGTTCGAAGTTCCATTAGAGCAAACCTAATCCTAGCCACGTCAACGGGGAAACAGTCGTCTGGCACGGTACTGTTGGAACTAAGAGAGGACGAAACTGCCACAGCATTGAACCTAGTGTCATGCGCTTTTCGTTCCTGGGTCCATGTGTCCGTATCGTGGCAATCCACTGTGGCCACGCGGCCGAGGTGAATTGTGGGATGGGAACGTGACAAGCGGGAGGACAAGTCATCCACGAATATACTATTGATTAAAGCAGTAGCAGGCAGGCGATGTACGATGTTGAATATGTCGGTCGACGAGTTGCGCGTAGTAAGCATGGAGGGATCTGGAGAGCATACCAAGCTGTGTGGGCGAAGATCATCCTTCGGAAGTTTGAAAATGGGATCCAAATGGAGTGTATCCTTTGTGCTTGCGGAGGACTGTAGTATAGAGATCATGAAAATAGCAGTGAAGTGGAGAGTGATGATTGGAATGTTAGGGAGAGAAAATTCCTGGAGCCTTTTGTACTTTTCCTCATCTTCAATGTGACAACCATTTGACGTCATGTACACAGAGCTTGCCACAAATCCCGACCTCTGCTTTGACCTCAGTGGCGCCTAAAGAGGTCTGGCAGACAAAGCGAGTAGCGCACTGCCGCCACAACAAAGAAACCAATTCGCTGTGGACATCAGGGGATAATGCGCAAAAATGGGAGTGTGGTGACCGTTGATAAGATGGACAAAGCATGGAGAAATATGTGATGACCATCGCATGCTTTGGTCGCCCTTTGGGTATCCAAAAAGGGCAAGTTGTCCATTCTATCAATGTTTCTTGGCGACCAGCACTTAGCATTGTGTAATCGGTGTTCATTCGACCCTGTGAGCACCGCAAAAACTCGATAAAAAAAGGCGACATTACATTAAGAAGCTTAGGAATGATACATGTTCCATGCCAATTACAAGGATCGATAGAAATTTACTTGCGATAGAACTGAGGGAATGTTGGGCACTCCAACATAGTGAAATGGCGTAAATACTCACATTACGGCGGAAATTGAACCACAGAGATAGGCATCCCCTGTCAAAACTACTTCGAAAACCACTAGCAAAGAATCAGCGTTACGGTATACAAACCTGGATATCCCTCACCGTTTGTGAGAAAATTCCCATTCTCGATTGACAATTCTAAATGCAATATCCTCGTAAGGAGGTCCCGCACTGAAGTAAAGCAGCACTGTGTCCTCGTTGCCTGACTCCTTCACAATTTTGTACGTAGGCGCTTTCGATTTGTCGATCAGGTCCGGGTAGAAAATGTTGAACTACAAAGGGCACATTAGACAGAGGCCCGAGTATCATCCAGGAAGAGGTGCGTGCCTTGTAACCTTGCACAACTTTCGGCGGAGGGTTATCCACACTATGAGACAAAATTAGTACGACAGTCAAATCACGGATCAAAAGATGTACTCGTAGTGGGTCTGATTATACTTGTTCCATTCATATCCTGTGTGCACGCGGTTGAAGTACCGCGGCTTCCGTGGTCGATATTTATCTTCCCAATTGTAAGACATGGGTTGGGCAATATCTTCCTCGAGATTGAATATTTCCTCTTCCTCGTCCAATTCTTTCTCTGCTTCTGCCCTGTATAATGCCTCAGAGACAAGATCGGCACCGCTTGCGATTTCAGGCACTTCCACCTGCGGGACAGCCTGGGTAGCTTTTGGCACGTAGCGGGATGCAGCAACTGCGCGGCGTTGTTCCAACTTGATGGAAGAATCAGAAAAGCTAGAGACGACCATCTTGTAAGTAACGCACCAATGCTCGCGTCTCGTCCCTTTCCGTCACAATGTCACACTCGCGTTCATCGGGTCGGAGCTTGGTAATATCAATGAGGGATGGGCTCATGGAACGATCGTAAGGCTCGATGTGCTCCGCAGAAACATCAGGTTCGCCTTGAGCACCGGCAGACACAACAACGCGGGCATCTGTCACGCCGTGCACGGCTGACTGAGCAACACCTGCCAGTAGTTCTTCCTGTGCTTGCAAAGCCTCGTCTCGTTGGCGTTTCCGGAGTTGTTCCAATCGATTGCGAACAACAACTTCATGCAAACTCTTGAGCTTAGCCTAGAAGTCATGTAAATCACAAACCCAACGTTATATCGGGATCCGAAAGTACCTTTGCTTTCCAGACGAGTAACTTCTTTAATAGACCTTCCCAATAATCAGTGTCAACAGGTTCCCCGCTGGCGAGCTTGGCTTGGATCTGCCTCTGCAGAGCAGCGAGGTGTTCATAGCTCTTTCCAGAAAGAAGCATGGTTATGTCCGCCTCCACAGCGGCACCGGCTTCACCCATGTGTTGACCAGTTTTGATTCTGTCCAAACGGTCCTTGCAGACGACCATCATGTTCTGGGGTGAGAAGTTAGCCAAAGTGACAATGGGCAAAGTGAATCTTATCGTACAGTCCAAAAGTCAATGCTGACGTCAGAATCTTCGAGGGAAAGGTAGCGTTCGATGTCGTCGTGTAGTTCTTCCACTTGGTCCGGTGACAAATTCTGTGATTCAGATGAGCCCAGCTGGTAACAGTCCACGTTTAGGGAAAAAAAAAACATACGTCAAAAATGTTGTAGGGTTCATCGAGGTCTATTTCGAAACCTGCATCGACCTCTTCTTCATCTTTCACAAGGTGCACATAGCGAAGATTGAGTGCCAGAAAATCAACTGCCTTTGCTCTCTTCTCTTTTATGCGAATTGCTGCACGGGCACGTTCTTGTTGGAGTTGAAATTCGCCGTCCTTGGCTATCCACTCAGACATCTGAGCGGATTCAGCTAACCTCTTCATCTTGATCTCTTCCTCCTCCCGCAGTCTCTGCTCTACTTCCCTGGCTGCTCTTCTCCTGTTCAACCGTTCTAGCTCCTCTTTTGCCTCCTGTTTCCGAATAGCATCCCTGCGCTGTGCCTCCGCCAAGGACAATCCCTGCTTCCTTTCTTTCTCAGTCTTCTTGTGCCAACGGAACTGTTGTCCAAGATTGACATCGTGGAATGGATTGTCCGTTGCGCTGTAGACGCTGAGTTCTGCAACACGACGGACCTCTTCCTCTTCCCTTATTCTCTTCTTCTCTGCTTTCCTGGCTCTCCGTTCCTCTGACCTGTCACGCTTTCGTCTGAATGACAGCGAGCTGAGTTGAGTGATTGAAGTGATAATAACTGGAAACTCACTTCTTTTCCTTTCTGTCGTCCTCTCCGTAGCCACCGGTGCTCCGGTCCTTTCTACGTCTTGAACGGTCGTCGTGGTCGCAGTCACCGGTACGACTTGGTGGGGATTCCCTGTACTCATCGGTGGCATGCGACTCGTGATATCCATCTTCGCGCCCTCTGTTGTGCCCAGGCGAATGGGAGCGGTGACGAGTCATAATGGTAGAGAGAAGGAACGATTGTAGGAGCAACCTGAGCTGCCAACACACCTACCCTAATGCGCACAGTTGATACTCTCACATGATTGTTGTCTACTACATATACTACATTAATGATATCTAGAAGCCAGCTAGCTCGACGTGCTCGTTCCTTGCACCCTCTCGCATGCCGTCTCCGGACACAGGCACAAGAATACGACTACGTCCAACGAGAGGAGTCAGACGACCACCCTTTCGTGCGCTCAGCAGGCCTCGCAACTCCGAGACAGGTGTCGCTCTCCCAGTATTTGGGGAAGGATATCGCTCACTGTTCACGGCGCAGCTCGCGAAATATCTCGACGAATTCGTGATTGGACAGGAGAATGCGAAGAAGGTCCTGTCTGTCGCGTGCGTGTTCTCGCCCAGATTTTGGCAGCCAGTTTTCACGAGCCGTAGTGTCTTCAACCATTATAATCGAGTACGTGCCAACCTCGCCGCTGCCGAGGATCAGCCAGACGTACAGTGTTACGATGTAATCAATCCATCGGATGGTACGTCCTAGCAATGTCGGTAGCACACATGGCGTTCAAGAGTGTTTGATAGCACGGTTTGGTGTCACGTCTGCGCAAATACATCCACACCCCCAACGCCTTACCCCACCACCCCATTTGCCTCTACAGCATCGACATACATACCCTCTGTTCGAAAAGAGCAACGTCCTGGTAATGTGAAAAAGTGAAATTTTCTCCAATGACACAAGAGTTACTGAGTTAGTTTCACAGAGGGCCGACAGGATCAGGCAAGACACTTCTGGCACGTACACTGGCAAGAGTACTTGATGTCCCATTCTCTGTCAGCGATGCAACGTCATTTACACAAGTTCGTGTTGCGATCCTTGCACTTGTGCCATCCTGACAACAATTATGCTAGGCGGGATGTTAGTTACAAGTTTTAGATGTCGGGTTCCACTAACTTCGCATTAGATGTAGGAGAAGATGTGGAAATGGCGATCCAGCGACTGGTATGTATCGCTCATCGTCGAAGGCTAACGCATAACAGAAATTTCATGTAGCTACAGGCAGCCAACTGGGATCCTGCCCGAGCCAGGTAACATCAGATCGACCCGATTAGTCATGTCGTGCACCTTACGCGTTTAACACAGCTCTGGCATAGTTTATATTGACGAAATTGACAAAATTGCTCGCAAAACGAGTAGCACCGGTACCGAGGGTTCACGCGACGTCGGCGGAGAGGGCGTGCAGCAGGCTTTATTACGCATGATGGAAGGGTCCACGGTCACTGTCCAAGGCAAATCATCTGGGCTTGAACCTCCTCCGAGCGCAGCCGGGGAGGGACGGTCCAGACCTGGTACGAGGGGACAGAACCTCGCTCCACGTGAGTGGTGTTTTGCCTTCCTTGTAGCTCGATCGGTGTGTTCACTGACTCATGGACAGCACGGCCCGAGACGTACAACATCGACACGTCAAATGTTCTGTTCATACTGAGCGGCGCATTTGTTGGCCTGGATGCTGTGGTAAAGCGGAGGGTGTCGAAAGGTGTATGTAATCAAGCCTGGCTGTTAGCGCCAAAGATCTAATCAGTAGTTGGTAGTCTATCGGCTTTACCGCCACTTTAGCGCCGAAAGACGACGAAACAGAAAGCGGAGGATTCCTGCCGTTCTTCACTCCCAACCGGAGATCGTCGCACAACATCCTCGATCTGGTAGAGCCTTCAGGTAGGTCTCCTTCTCTAAGTTCCACCTCCACTGACTCAGATGCCCGCAGATCTCGTCAGATATGGGTAAACTCACTTCCCGTTACCCACTTCTTTTACCTCACAAATATACAGTTTCATTCCCGAATTCGTCTCGCGTCTGCCTTCTATGACCACTCTTGCTCCCCTCACAATCCCTGACCTACGACGGATCCTTACTGAAGTTCGTGGTTCCCTTGTCTCACAATACACCGCATTGTTTGGTTACTCAGGCGTGGAAATCCGTTTCACGAGCGCGGCCCTCAACCAGATATGTCGCAAGGCCTCCGAGAGGGGCGGTGGCGCCAGAGGCCTCAGGGGGATTATGGTCAGTCTACAACACTTTGCGCGGATGATATCTGCACAGGATCTAATGTATTACTCAGGAGGCACTGCTTTTAGAACCGATGTACGAAGTTCCGTGAGTATTGGCAGATTGTCATCCTCTCTTTCCATTCGATCTAATGTGCTGCGAAGGGGATCGGTACGAATTGTGGTGCTGATCGCATCGCGTCGACGCTAATGCCTACTAGACCGTTCGCTATGTACTCATCAACGAGGAAGTCGTGCTCGGTAAGAGGCAAGCCATGCATTGGTCACGCAGGGAAGGCCCAGCCTTTTGGGCAGCGTGGGCCAATGAGGAACAGTTGGCACCAAGGCGGCAAGTGTAGATTATCTACAATTGCAACACACAGACCATACCTCTTCGTTGGCTATTAAAGTACTGCCTTTGCAAATTTCATGACGACAGTGTGACACCGTCCAAGGGACTGTCACAAGGGTTTCACAGTATAGATATAAGCAACACATTTTCTGGTATTTCATGATAATTGTAGGTAAATGTGGAACAAGGTGGTCTACATTATCGGGTTGAGAACAGGAACGGATGATAAAATGAAGAGCGGACGGTGAGACGAAAACACCGTCGTAGACGATGCGTACTCATGAAGACTATGATGAGGATACTGCAGGCACGACCTTCATGCGCCAGTCGCTGGTGATCACTCTTCTTTCTTCTCTTCCGAGGTAACTTCCTTTTCCTCCTCTGCTTCCTCCTCTGCCTTCTCTTCCTCCTCCTCCTCTTCTTTTACCTTGTCATGATCCTCTGGAGGCGTACCACCTGCATTGATTATCTGAGCCTTCTCAAACATTTTCTTAAACTCCTTCGCATCTGCAAAATGGCCTTAGTGTCACCACCTATGCGGAGCCGTCCCGGCTTACTATCCGAGTTCGCAAAACGAATTGCAAGGGTCTCAGATGTAGGTGGGGATTCTGCATAGTCAGCAGCGACCTTCCACACCCAGCTCCTGTCAGAGCCAATATTTGGTTGGAGGCGCATGTCGGAGGTAACTCGAGCGCGTCATTAGTGAAGCTGGGGTGGAGTGACACAAAGTACTCACTGGCATGGTTGGCACAGACCTTGAGGGTCTTATCACGTCTCATGACCAAACGGACCTTTTTCGTTGTTCTGTGCTGAAGTAGACGGGCATCACCCGTGCCCCGTTCTTTCCACTCATTACCACCAGTATCAAATCTAAAAAGCTTCGCGCGCCTAGAGTTCGCAAGGTATCATGTCAACAACAATGTTCAATCAGCGATGAAGNGAACAACCGAAACCCGCTTACATTTTGAAGAGGACGTCTTCGTCTTCTTCATGAGTCTTTGTTTCTACTTGCTCTGTGAGTCTGATGACTGGCTCGAAATGAACATCGGTCTCTTCCTCGTGCTGTAATCCGAGTCAGATCAGCGTTAGATTGTTGGTCTCGTGAAATGAGTGGCGCGATTCCCTCGATGGGTATTGGGCTGACTGGGATTCGTGATGCTATGGTTATGAGAACTGACCTTTGGTGCGAGAGGATCGTTCAAATCTGCCATGGCGAAGGTGGGAGAGAGCAGAAGTTATGAAGATCTGTTAGCGAAAGCGGAGAGAGGAATTATCACGATCACTTTTTTACGGCGTGCTATAAATCCGAAATCATCGTAAAATTATCCGCTTGTGTCTGGGGTCTTACTTCACCGAAAACGGAAATGTTGCACGCGTTGTCTGGCTCCAGGCTATACGGTAGTACCACCAGCCTCATACTTGCTATTAATCCTCCCAACCCAGATGTCGCACCGACGACTTCCCTCCCGACTTACCCTCTTCTGTTTTTCGCTGCTCGCACTCTCTCCCGCTCTCGTCTTTGCACACAAAATTCACATACCGGCATCGACGAAGGAGTGTTTCTTTGAAGACCTTCACGAACATGACCAGGTGGATACTATCTTACTGTGTGTTGCTTTTTCTAATTGACCATCCCAGATGACTGTCACGTACCAGGTTGGAGAAGGTGGCCACCTTGACATCGACTTCTGGGTACGATTTGCCCGTATTCCATTTCTTCCATCCCCACCTATTCTTTTGCAGCTCACAGACCCGGAGGGGAGCAGTTTGACAAAGCAGATCAGACAGAGCACCGGCTCAACCTCAATAACAGCAGAAAAAGACGGCCGGTACGAGTACTGCTTTTCTAACCAGATGAGCACAATGGCGGACAAGGAAGTTAGGTATGCGCAATGCCTCCTGGACTGGACCTCCTACCTACAAGCATTGTTAACGCATGCTGCAGTTTTAATGTTCACGGTATTATATACATCTCGGAAGATGGTTAGCCTGCTCTTCATCCCACTACCCTT
>QFEI01000033.1:23296-33547 GCA_003316145.1 Neoboletus magnificus | reverse complement strand
GACTTTGTGTGATCCCTTCCTCCGCCGGACTGCTTGTGTGGAGGCTGGGTTGACGGGGACATGGGTGCTTGAGTGACGCCCGCTTCCCAGCCGTCGTCACCCAAGTCCCCATTACTATTTCCGGGTACATCAGCCACCCAGCCGTCAGCTGAACGACCGACATCTTGCCATGACTCTTCCTCTGCATCTTCTACAGGGCCGCCTGAGGGGAAATGATACCGGTCATCAGCCCCGATGATCTCAAAATTTCGTGCGATAGTGAAAGAAATTCACCTGAGAGGCCTCCGAATTCTTCCTGTTCCTCAATCGTGTCGATGGTTGCAGATGGATACTCGATATGGTGCGCAGTAGGCGGGGATGCAACCGCAAGTGGAGGGGGTGGAGAGGGAGGAGGGGCACTGGGAGCCTGGACGGCCGGGATAGGTTCCTTCTGCTTGCCCTTCCTTGCAGTGTTGTGCTTCCCCATTCTTGGTGCAGGGTACGCAATTGCTAGACTCGTGTACAATGACGCACGCAACACGCGAAGTAAATGAAAGCCTCGAGGTATCTGTCCTTTCGATGGGGAGAACGCGGGGCCGCCGTGACTGGCGTGCAAACTTGGCGAGCTTTTTCAGAAAGCGCAGCGGCGCTTGCAAGCAGCTGCAACGCACGAATTCAGGGCGTAAATAGATCGATGGTCAGAGAGCGGCCGTCTGATCCGTTAGAGGGGTATAAGTATCTTGCTTCGACCCAATCTTAGCCCGCTTTGCATTGGGGAGGGAATGCGGAAGAAAGGAACTCCAAGGAATTTCTTGTGAGCTACACGAGGCTTTCATCACCAAACTATAATCCTATTTCAAGGTTCAACCACTCCACAGCCTGGTTATATCCTTTTCACTACCTCATCCACAACTTTGCTTGTGTTGCTCTTCCCGCCAAGGTCAGGCGTCAAGTATTCACCTTCCCTAATCACTCCGTCTACTGCGTTCTCGATGCGAGTAGCACCATCGCCATACCCAAGCTGACGGAGCATGAGCGCGGCAGAACGGATAGCAGCCAACGGGTTGGCGATACCTTGACCGGCGATGTCCGGGGCGGATCCGTGGACACTGGAATGTCTGATGAGATCCTCCTATCATCCATCATGTTTAAAACTCACGGTTCACCCATAACGAAGCTGTCCCCTGCGTTGATCGAAGGCACGAGTCCAAGAGAACCAACGAGTGCAGCTGCCGCGTCCCTGCAACGTGGAATAAGGAGGAAGGAAATTTCCATGACAGGTAACTCACGAAATAATGTCGCCATAAAGATTGGGCGCGACCATCACATCATAAACACTGATTGGTGTCACTTGCTCAAGCTTGAAGGAACCGGCTTCATCCAGAGTACTCACTGTGGTTCCCGGAATAGTCTGCGAATAGTCAGCGATAATCAAACGAGCGAGGGTCGGAACAAACCTGTATACGGCACTGTCAACGAGTTGTTCCGCAACTGAGATACTATCGTATTTCCCGTTCATACCAGGCAGTGCGGGAACACCACGGACGGTTTCACGGAAAAGGCCATCTGTTACGGAAAGCACATTAGATTTGTGAATGATAGTGACATGCTGAAGCAAGATCATTCAGTCCAGCGGATCAGACTCTAAACTGCACGGACCTTGCGGGGTCGAGTCAGGGCGATTTTGAAGGCCATTTCCCCGATGCGGCGTGAAGCACGCTCCGTGATGAGGCGCGTTGCTCGGGCTTCTGTGCCTTTCTCCCCAACAGTCTGTGTTTCCTCTTTGATATACTGAATTCCTCAATTATAATCAGGAAGGTTTCTGCCATGATGGTGCTAAACTCACAAGACACTCCGTGTTCTCCCGGACGACCACCAGATCGACTGTTGGTTGTTCGTCTAGTGTAGGAGCTACCTGCCAGCATACTCGTGATTCCTCGTGTTCGATAACAAAATATATACTCACGGAAGAAACAGGCCTGATATTAGCATATAGATCCATCTTCTTGCGCAAAGCTACGATAGGTGATGAATAGCCGACAACTTTGCGCGAGGGCGAGCTGAGACACTCGGCGTTTGTATGGTTAACATGGAGAGCTTCTGACCTGAAGGAATGCGACATACCTGACGGCTCCAAATAAAGCGCAGTCGCACTCATTTTTCAACATTTCGACTGTCTCATCTGGTAGGGCAGTGCCTGTCCTCTGAAAGCACTCAAAACCAGCGAGGAGGTCGATAAATTCAGTTTTGGGTATCGAGGATCCCAAGGCTTGGATTGCAGCCTTTGCAGCCTTGATGGCGGTGAGGAAATAACAGGAACAGCGGAAAATTAGCCATACCGGGAGGACTTCCCGACCAATCCCGTCAGCGGGGATCATACCGATTTTGAGAGACTTCCTGGCAGCCGTAGCCATGGAGCGGAGAGGTGCATTAAATGCCATTACGCTTGGTCGATATTCTCAATCGTGGAGTTTGCTTGTTGCGTGTGCTTGCTATGCGATGGATACGCGGTCACGTGGGCCCGCACTTATGTACCGCAACGCGTGCCAGACTTCGCGGTGGTCGTTATGATGAGCCACTGCGTGTTGCTGAACAGCACTAATGTCTTTCCACAAACACAAGGTCACCCGCTGCCAATACCTCCAGAGGATGTCCCCTCAAAGCGGCGACCACCAACGCCGGACCCAACATCCACGAAACGACCGCGTCTAACGCGTCCAAGCAGAGAAACGGATGATGGCGACACAGAGGGCTTCACTTGTATTAAAAGTCGCGCTCATCGCCGTACAATGTTCGGGCTGCTGCAGACATCACCTTGCCGCCCACCATCCAGTTCTCCGCGGATTCTATGTAGGCATCTCCTTGCTGCAACGATGTACATTGCTCATCGCTCACTCTCCTCTATGCAAAGTACCTTCGCGTCTTATACTGCAGTCCTTTGTGTCCTCACACAGATCTGACGTTTTCAGATGCTCCTCCCTTGCCGACCATACTTTTGTCACGCCACCTTATGCTTGCGCATACTCTCATGGTAAGAGCATCCAGCGCTTGAGCATGGAATTCCACCCATGTTGTCTAATAGGCGCCAGGAGTTGTGGCACTCCCCTCCTTGCCGTAGCCACAGAAGAAGGCTCTGTCTTATTCCTCGATACTTCCAGACGTCGCGAATGGGATTTCGGTATGCTTACTTACAATTCCCGAGTGCCTGGGCTCTACAATAGTATTATCCATAGAACCCCAGCGAACGATTTTTCAACCCCACCGAAACGGTATATTCGATGTAAAATGGAGTCTGGATGACACCATGCTTGCAACTGCATCCGCGGACAAGAGCACACGAATTTGTTCTGTTGAGACGCAAAACCTATTGCAGCTGCTTCAGACTCACACTAGTTCTGTCAAGTGCATTGCATGGGATCCATCTCACCGTGACATCCTCAGCACAGGCAGTAGAGATGGGCAGATATGTGTATGGGACCTACGAATGGCAAGCAGCTGTGCTGGGATCGGAGAAGGGATTCCAGTCCTGCAGCCAGTCATAGCCGTTCATGGCGCACACGGTCAAGGGAAATCGAACGGTGGACGCAGAAAGCTAACTCCGCTCCCACGGAGTGTCACGAGTTTACTTTATGCCGACACACGGTCTCATGCTCTGGTCAGTAGTGGGTCATTTGATGGGTATGTCACAACTATCTTTCAAGATTTTCGGTATGTTTACAAGTCCTTAGCATCCTGAACTTGTGGGACCTCCGTCTCCCTGTACCGAAAGACTCTAAACGTCATACGTCATCGCCTTGCGCGTCATCGCCAGAGGACGCAACAACAATGAACGGATCGTGTCGCCCACGCGGAATCTCTAGCTTATGCGCCGGTTCTGGACCAACGTCTGGCCTCCTCTTTGCGCTCGGAGCTGATTCTTGGCTATACACTTATTCATCTTCTTCCTTGATACCATTGGAAGCACAGACACACCCAAATCTCAGAACCTCCTTCTACGTCCGGCTTGCCAGCTCACCCTGTGGACGGTGGCTTGCCAGTGGGTGCTCGGGAAAGAGCGGCAGCTCCTTCCTAATCGATGTTAGCAATGCCGCACGCCTGTCTGCATCGCCTTATTGCAAGCAATCATTGGGTGCCGCGATAGAACTTCGTGGACAGACAGGAGAGGTCGGTGCCGTGGATTGGGCACATGAAATGGTGGCTACTTGCGCCGACGATGGTACCGTTCGGACTTGGAGACCCAACTACGATGTCTACCAAAAGTGTTTGTCGGACCCCGATGCGGAGAGATGGAACTGGAGTTGGTCACAAGGTACATAACCTTGCGAGGGGTAATCTCGAATGTTACCTTGGCTATTCCTCCAGCCATTATGTCACCAGACCTGTAATACAGTACGCTTCCAAGCCGAGAAAGATAGGAGTTGAGCTCTTGCGTATGCATCGTGTCATATACCACATCTGTCCGTTTAATCGTCATGTATGAATAAGGTGACCAGCGGGCCCCTCGGTGGGTTTGAGTGATAAATATGACAGGCTCGCTGTCGTCCCGTGTACTTTTTAAAACCGTATTAGTCTCAGTTGCAATGTCAGAAAGCACATTCGAGTCGTTCGCTATGTTTGGGGCTGGCACACTCGGCTTGCCTTTGGCTGGGGTCCGTAACTTGTGGCTGAAACTGGCCGGTGGTTCACTCTAACTTCAAATGTTTAGTCGCTCATAGAGAACGGGGCCTCAGTCGTCGTATTCACCCACCGCTCTCCCAAGCATAGGAGGTTCCCCTCGGGCACTACTCGTGTGGTTGTCGATTTCACGGACTCGGCAACACTTACTGAATAATTTCGGTCGCACAACTGCGAGGTGGTCATTTCAGCAATTAACCATGACCACCTTGACGCACAGTCACGTACTCTCGAGGCCGCGAAGAATGCGGATGTAAAGTTGTACGTTCCATCTGAATATGGAATCCCATCAGGGGCAAGACGGTATCTTGGGTCAAGAGTGCGAGTTTGTGGGTACGCGATGCTAGTCTATGCTTAAGCTTGAATTGTATACTAGTGCACCTTAGATCAAGTCAAAGCAGTTGGGATACCGTATTTATGACTTTATATATATTCGTACTCTTTACTATGTTCGAAGGGTCGGCTGAGTGTGTTTACCAGACGGGACTCCTCATGGATTTTGTCCCATTCTTCTTGGGGATCGACTACAACGCTGATGAAGCGATCTTGATCGGGAAGGCAAAAAACCCGTATCGTAGACTTTACTTAGTGATGTAGCAGGTACTTTTGCTCCCTGTGGATGAGGATCAGAATTCCCAAAACTTTGCAGGTTACTTGGTCTACGTGGTCACGCATCTTCCTCCGCAAGAGTTGGACGATCGCACCTTGCGCAACGCAGGTCAGCGTTTCAATTTCTTCCAAATCGTCGAACATTATGGCGAGTCGGTCAAGATCGTGCATGCACCGCAATTCCCTGGCGACATCGACGATCGTCGGCTCAGAGAGTACTTGCAAACGAAGGTGGAGGCAGGAGCGGGCACTGTGACATCATACAATATCAAGACAAACAAAGATGATTTTAAACTCGACAACGACCTTTGGCCTGGCCACCACTGGCTTACTGTGGACCAAACTCTCGGTTTCTAGGACAAGATTGGGTGTAGTCGAATAATTCATTGAAGGCATCGTCTTTTCAGATCGAAAAGAGCAGAAGTCGTTGGCTATGGATACGTAGCGAACTATCCGTTGACACATTGCGATTTGCATCATCAATATTGGTTCGTACCAAAAGCGGTGTCCCGACTGACCAGTGACCGGACTCAGCGAGTGGATTTGATGCGCCAAGATCTAAACGCTAGTATTATGGGCAAGCTAATGAAGAAATTCACCATTCACGGAGCAACGTACCGAAGGTCAATGCGACATGCTCTTTGCATGATTGACAAGGAACACGAAAAGCTACTACTGGTAGAGGGCGTGAATTCAGAATTTGTTCTGGCTCGCACTATATTGATCGACCGGCCTTGCTAACCGTAGGTCAGTCTCAACCGGCGACAAGCAGCCAATGCTAGTGCTCAACCTCGAACTAGGCTCATGTTACAAAGCAATTAGGATGCGTGCTTGGTTACATAGCGGGTATACCGATATTCGATCAAGATCAACTGTGCGAGAATGTAAGAAGATGGTGCGAGATCTGAGAAAACATTTCTATTTCTTTTGGATCGCGTTCACCAGCCTGACCACAACTAATAAGCAAGGCGGAGCTGAGGACAAGAATCACTCACCAGTCGAGGCCTTCTTCTAAGCCTTCACCTTTAGTGGCACAACTGCCGCGCACACTCCACTGTCTCGCGGTCTCCGCGCCTGCGAGTCCCAATTGTTCGCTAATCTCTTCCGGTTTCAGCGCGCCATCTACGTCTTGCTTGTTGCAGAACACGAGGAGAGGTACACCGCTCAGTTCGTCCTCCGAGAGCATGGTCAACAACTCGCTTCGTGAGGTTCCGAGGCGAGAATGGTCGGATGAATCTATAACATAAATAATGGCAGATGTGTTGGGAAAGTAACACCTCCAATACGGTCTAACACGGGGTTAACTCGTGTACCGTATCCATATGCAGAATGTGTTCTCACCGGATGCTCGACTGTCCCCCAAGGTCCCATACTTGGAACTTAATGTTCTTGTACTAGTACAAGTTAGAACGAGTAACCTGATGTCGGAACATTCACGCACCTCCACGGTCTCAACATTAAACCCGATTGCTTTGAGTCCAAATACGTCAGCCGCCCTGACGGCCAAACTACCAAGTACTCACTGGGTATTGTCGAAACTACTTCGCCAATCTTGCTCGGGATTATGAGAGAACCTGCTTTTGGAGTCTAAGAACTCATACCTGTAACCTGTACAGTATCGTGGTCTATACACACATGTAAGATATAGGAGGTAGCCGATCGATGCTAGGTCATGCAGCATACCTTCCCCGCCGAATCGAGACCAAGCATTAATATGCGGACATCCTGGTCCTTGCTCCATCGCAGAAGTGATGCGAATGAGTTAAGCAACGAAGAGAAAGTGAGACCCATGGAGGAGAAAATAGTGAAGAGTAAACCGTACAATGAATCGGATGCTTCGAGTTTCACACCCGAGCGTGAGAGATGACGAGCCAGTGGTCGCCGAAAGCCTCCACGTTCCACATCTACCAGTCAGAAGTCTCGCTAACCGTCTCTATAGATTTTGTCCTCTCTGGTGAGTATTGTATCTGCTACCCGACTTTGCATGCTTATTCCGCATATACTTTCGTCAGTAATAGCTAATGTCCGAGGAAAGTACCAAGAAAGTCACTAAAAAACACCGAAAGTCTGAGCGAGAGGAAAATGGGTTGAAGGCAAAGAAAGGGAGAACGTCGGGCCCGGGAACAACGGAAAACGGTCACGGCCACTGTGAAGATCACCAATCCACTGACACTTCTGTCGCAAAAATTGAACTGGTGAAAGATTCCGTGACGTTGCTTCGGAGGGCTGAAGATCAACTATCTCGTCGCAAGTCACTACTCGCCATGCCGCCAGACACGCTCGGCAAAGTGAAGGTGTCAGGGAAGCGGAAACGGGCCGACCATGATGCAATGCGCGACGAGTCTGTTAATTTTGAGATAGACAAGACTGAACTCGAGCCCCTAAGAAATAAAAAACGCGACAAGGATCGAGTGGAGGATCGGGTAGTAAGTGATATAGAAATGTGATAGATGGTTTCTAAGCCCCAAGGACGTAGCATCGTCTGCCTTACCCAGATCCCGCCATCGACGACACCCTCTCGGAGCAATCCCGCAGGGGTAAGTGACAATCGTGCCCAAGACTGATGGTACCCTCAAGTTCGCGTTAGCCTTGTCGTACGCTTATGAACGGTGCCGAGGAAGCGAAGTCTGGAAGTTCAACAAAGCCAAACAGAATTGGCTGTTACGCAATGTCTGGTTGGAGCGCGCTGTGAGTTCAAAGGTTCTCGTTGCCATCACGTTTGGACTCGTCGTGCAGGTACCCGGGAATCATATACCACTTGTGACCGAATACCTGGTCGGCATCAGGGGCGGCGCTAGAGAGGCTAGTGCATGGGAATACATCGTTATTGACGACGCTGAATTTGGTTGCAGAAACTGATCGAGGAGTGCATTTCGAGAATGTCAACTTCCGAGGAGGCACCGATGCAAGATGCTCAGTCACTTGATGACAGCGCTAAGGTCGATCCTACAGTTAATCAGCAACCAAGCACATCACGAGCCCTATCCATCCTCTATGCACTCAATAAGAGCAACTGAATCTATAATTTTAACCGACTTCACGGGTCACTGGCATAGTATTGAGAACTCTTTAAGACAATGTATCAGGTGCATGGCAACAAGTGATTGGTGGGTCAAGCAGAAACGGGGACTTGCATAGTTGCCGCCACCTCAAGGCTACCAACGGTTGCACAAGCCCGAGGATGCTTCGCAAAAGAACCTCTTGCTAGTTTGACTGCTCCCCTGAATACTTCATCCTCTACCTTATGCTCAACCTCAACCGATCCCAGTAGAGCCTCAAAGTCCTTGCGGACAACGTCGACGGCCGCGATATTGACCACAGTTGACTGACCATTCCGCAAGGTCTGTGGAACACCCGCAGTATTGATCTGGCTCTCTGTCCAAATAGGTTTCACATCATCCTTGCCAATGCCAACGTTAGCGCGACCACCAAGCCTCGCCCAGTCACTTGCGCGGTTGATGTTTAACTCCGTAAAGACCGTGTCGACGGCGCGAATAAGCCCGTCGATTTGTTCGGTGGTATGGCCGGGGGTGACAGTGATCCTCAAACGCTCCTCGCCGACAGCAACGGTAGGATAGTTGATAGCCTGAACGTAGATGCTATGTTCGTGCAACAGTTTGTCGCTTGCCCGTTTGGCGAGCCCTGCATCTCCCACGAGAACTGGCACGATGTGGGACGGTCCTGGGATGACAGGAATATCGATCTCGGCGAAGCGTTTCTTGACCTTGCCAACATTGACTTGTTTCAAGGCGCGGTCGCCAATATGATATCTCTGGTACATGATCGATGCACAAGAGCCGGCGACGATGACCGGTGGGAGTGAGGTGGTGAAAATAAATCCTGGGGCGTAGGAGCGGATCATGTCGATGAAATCGCGTGAGCCAGCGACGTATCCTCCAACAGAGCCATAGGATTTGCCCAAAGTACCTACAAAATAGATTAGAAGGCCCAAAGTGCAAGTATTAATGTTCAACTTACCAGTGATGATGTCAATACGATCCATGACGCTACCTTTAACGGCCTCCGGACTTTGGCCAGCCTTTTGATGCGCCTCGAAATCGAGATGTTCAGCGACTCCCGCACCACGAGGGCCGTACAACCCCACGGCATGAACCTCATCTAAGAAGGTCAAAGCGCCATACTTCTTCGCCAAATCACAGATTTCATTGATGGGTCCGATGCTGCCACACATAGAATAGACGCTTTCAAACGCAATAATTTTCGGAGTCCCACGAGGCCACATCTTCAGTTTGTTCTCTAGGTCCTCCAAGTCGTTGTGCTTGAAAATAACCTTTTTTGCACCAGAGTGACGGATGCCTTGAATCATGGAGGCATGATTGGATGCGTCGGAGAAGTACACCAAGCCCGGCAGCTTCCTTCCGAGGGTAGAAAGGGTGTCGTCATTTGCCACATAGCATGAAGAAAAAACAAGGGCCGCTGGCTTCCTGTGCAGTGATGCTAGCTCCTTTTCTAGAGCGAGGTGCATAGCACTGTTCCCAGCAATGTTTCGCGTTCCTCCGGCACCAGCACCGTACTTGTCCAGAGTCCGGCTGTGCACAAGAATTGATGAGAGTGGGATCGGGGATAGTGGTTTCTACATACTGCATTGTTTCGAGGACGACCGGGTTGTTCCCCATGCCGAGATAATCGTTGGCGCACCACACCTCAACTTCGTCCTTGACATTAGTAGTGTGAGCAACTGGGAATTTGTTCGCAAGCCTATTGATGTTATTGAAGTAACGGTAAGACTGATCTTTGTGTTTCTTCTCAAGCTCTGCTGCGAAAAGCTGTTCGTAGTTGAAGGTACTTTCGTTGGGATATTGCGTGCCGACGACTGGCACCGGTGCGGGAACCTTGTGGAAGGGACATCTACCTGCTGCCACATCAGCAGCAGCCGGAGTGGCTTTCTGCGCTGAAGCGGTTCTCGTCTTCGCAGCGGCCGCGAGGTCCTCGGTCATGCGGGCAGCAGCTCGGGCAGCAGAAGCATGG
>QFEI01000033.1:10684-23168 GCA_003316145.1 Neoboletus magnificus | reverse complement strand
AGCGGGACCCATGATAGGACATTTCGTAGCTGACTCGGTAAGCTGGGAAAGGGAAGGGAAGCGGGGGGATGCAAGACTAGAGAGGGAACGGAGTGTCTGCGTCCGTGTCCTGCCGAGGAATGGACAGGCTGTCTTGAAACGTGAGAGGGCCACAAGCTTTTCCATGGCGGTAAACGAGATTGAAGTGATCTGGACTGAAAGGCTTGAAACCAAGGCTCCCTGTGCAAAATGAGGGACTTACAGCCAGCGGTTTTCTATGTAGTGATATCGATGGAAGGAAACGAAGTTGGCGGGGGGACGCTCGGATTATAAGGGCTGAATTAGCCAAACTCCGATTGGTTAACAGTCGCGTGGTTTTCTAAAAATGCACACACATCTATAGTTCGGAAATCTGGCGGGAAAAGGCGGTTCTTTTCTATCACCGTGGGGTTGATGGAATGTCTCACTCCTTCCCAGCTGAGCAGCCCATCAGCTGCGGTTACGAACGATTCATTTTTGACACCGGTTTGGCCTTGCCACCTCAGCCGACAACAATTTGCTCATTGATACCGTCTCCCGGTTTCAGATAATGTCGAAACCCCTGATCAACTCATCGATCGTCTTGCAAGCTTCTTGCAGTGTTCCCAGCCTCCCACTACCCACGGACGTGGCACCTAGGGCCGTTCAAGCCATGCCTGGCATGGGCTGTCCGCCCTGAGAGGCTGCCCGATGCCCCTCGTTCCTAAGATCAACGCGAATAATAATTATTGTTGTACACCGTCCGAGGGTATCATTCGATTCCTCTTCCAGGGGTCGTGTCGGTATCGACTGTAGGAATTAATCCAAACAGCTGCTTATTTGCTGGGCGGGCCCTTCCCATGTATATCCGAGTCGCACGGTAGTTCTCACTGTGGCAGTTATCCCGCGGCCCGGTGTGGATATAGGAAGCCTGCTGACCAGTCCTCATGCAATACGGCCTTTGGTAACACCGGAACCTGCTACCGACATCGTAGTAATTAACAATTGGGTATTTGGTTGCCCTTTCCCGGCCGGCCGTTTTATATAATTGCCTGGCAGTTGCTTTGACCAGAGCCTTGAGATACGTGAGGATGTACGGATCGATACTGCTTTGTTGATCTCAATCAAAGAACATCTGACATGGTTCCGCTTCGGGCTCTTCACGGGAATTGCGACGATGGGTTGCATTTGATACCTGTCTCATAAATGTGACTCACATATCCATGAATGATCAGTGGCATAGATAGACTGTATGACTAGCCCAAACTGACTCTGATCTATATGACCTTGCCGTTTTGCACACTGACTCAGGGGTAATTATTTCATTAGTCATGCAGGTTTACAGCCTGCATGGCGTATTGCGCGAGGTGTCGGCAACTGCACACGTAGCTCAAAGCCGTCCAGGTATTAGTATATATCCACTTCGCTGATATTCCAGCACCTGAACTCGTCGTCACTTACACCCTTTGTTTACCATCCAGGAGAGCTCTATGGCCAGTTCGAGCTCATCCGTACATCTACCCGTTCCCCCTGCTCGTGATATACCTGTCAGCTTCTCCGCGAGTTTCAAAAGCTGGTCTGCTTGCTTTCATCCTGGTAATCCGCTTGATCTGACGCGGGAATGTCTCCTAGGTGGGGCGCCGGAGAGAAACAAGGCGCCGCTGCGGAAGAGCGGCTTTTGAGGTACGGTGACCATCTTGGGTATACGGCCTTGGACTCAACCCAGCCTGTCCACATTTCTCGTTCAGGCGACTACCTTTCTTCTTACCACAAACGACACTTACCCCTGCGGCTGGAGGTAGCTCAGTGATCGCCCGTAGCGAACGAATAGAGCTGGCGTCTCCGAAGCATTATCTCAATTGTCTTTCGATCACGCCTACGAATCCATCCTCGACCGCCCCTCCACCTGCTGTTGTCCTACACGGCTACGGTGCTGGTCTTGGATTCTTCTTCCGGAACTTCCCCACGCTGGCTACGTGGGCTGGTAGCCGCGGTACTAACGTCTATGCCTTGGACTGGCTTGGTATGGGTCGTTCTGCCCGCGTTCCATTCCGCATCAAGGCAAAACGAGACGACATTCCTGGTCGTGTATTAGAAGCTGAATCATTCTTCGTCGATTCTCTTGAGGAGTGGCGTACTAAGATGGGTGTAGAAAAAATGACCCTCGTCGGACATTCGCTCGGTGCATATTTCAGTGTTGTATATGCTCTCCGCTATCCCACGCGAGTCCATAAGCTCATCTTGCTCTCCCCCGCTGGCGTACCTCACAATCCCGATGATCTAACGATGCATTCGAGAGAGTTGACCGATACCGGCGACTCTGGCGACTCGGCTAGTGCCCCAGCAGAACTTGCTTCTGCTTCTGGAATTCGGCATATCCGTGACCAGCAGAGAGAAATCAAGAGGAAAGAAAGTCGATCCCAGAGGCTGTTCTCATACCTGTGGGAGGAGGGGTGGAGTCCGTTTCAGGTTGTACGTTCGGCACTGTTCTGGGGACCCATGCTCGTGGGCAAGGTTTGTCTGTTCGCTATATTTAACTGCTTGAGTCTTCCTTCTCATGAATCCGTGCAGTATTCGAGTCGTCGTTTCACCGGTTTGACGGAAGACGAAACCCGTGACATGCACGACTACATTCTTAACATAACCCTTGCCAAAGGTTCAGGGGAGTACTGCATATGTAAGGCTCACCTAGCTCTACGTGTACTGCGATCTCACGGTCTCTAGCTCACATTCTCGCGCCGTATGCTTATGCACGCATGCCCTTGGTTGACCGGGTACCTGCATTGAAGATACCAATTACCTTTGTTTGTCAGTGTGCCATCCCCCATCTGGGACAGTCATTACAGCTCACTACTTTTCAGATGGTGAACACGATTGGATGGATCCTGTAGGAGGCCTCCAAGCGTTACAGAACCTCCGCCAGGCAGGCAACGAGAAAGGACGTATGTTTGTTGTCCCTAATGCTGGGCATCACGGTAAGGATACGGTGCAATATAATGTTCTGGGTCTCATATGCATGTATTTGTCGTATCAGTATACCTCGACAACCCAACTGCAACGAACGATTTACTCATCGAGGAGCTCAATCTTGCTGATTAGCAACAATGATACCTTCAAGGAATCTATATTATACTGACATAGAGTACAGAGTGGCGACGCGTACAAACTTGACTCATTGGATCAATTAATAGCCCGTCCCATCGATAGATTCATAAGAATTCAACAGGTTCCCTTGGTCCAAGTTCTTTCCGGTTATACATATCCTTGATATTTGTAGGTCGTGTGTCAAACACAATCCGGGTAGATTGGACATCCGCTGTCCTGCACCATGGGGGATGCGGCAAGCTGCTATACATGCGGCCAAGTTTCCTTGCGAGTCCGGCAAACATCAACCTTCCGGAAAGACGAGTCCATCGAGAGGCGCAAAGATTACCAGTTGGAGGATACCCAAGACGACATTACGATCTTACATCCCAGTGATCCACAAAGGCCTTGTAAGAGAGCATGAGTGAAACGTACTCCGTGAAATCAACTTCGCTATCAAACTTTTGTTGGTATCTATTGGATGTTACATGTTTGCCCTGCCATGGGGATAATCCATCACAAACTACTGATGCCTGTCAAGAATGCTGAATCCTCATCAGAGAGCTGGAATGCAGGTTAGGAAGGCTCCCAGCTTGGCATGACCTAAATGCACTTTTCTGGACCGCTTAGATGCTCGTCACCCAATGAGAGGGCTCGCTGCTTGAGAAAGGATTGCTCGACAGTCGTGAAGCGATAACGTTACTCGTCTGCTTTGCAGATGCTTGGGCTGTCCAAGGAGTACATGATCATTAATGAGCATTAATGGATCCGACTTTGTATCCGGTCACGACGTTTGTGCAGACATCCAAGTCTTTCTGGATTTCTCCATCGTAGCTTGACTGCAAGTTTCTGTTCGGCCATTCCGTCCAAGACCGAACTGCGAGAGTGTTCCAGCTTGCCACACGATTCCCATGACAATCAACGAGTTCGCCTTGCGCCAGCCGCCACCGAATGACAGGTCTAGACAGCAAGTCGATTGTAGTCATTACGAGGCATAACAGAGGATCATACTGGTATGAGAGGGTTGCATACACCGGAAAAAGTGGACAAGTACGGAAGGAATCCGATCACACGGACGTCCTCCCGTCTACCCCCCTGGCGTACCTGAGAGGCGTTCTGGGTAACGAGCTTTGATCCTAGCAGCCAGGTCTTCCTCGTATATCTGATCGGGTCCAAGCTGATTTCCCAGGGTAAGCCACCTTCGATAAGTCAGTGCAAGAAACATCCAATTCCACCGCATAAGCACCTACCCAGGTCTGGTGTTATGCTTCCTTCCAAAGATCTCAACCTTGCGCCCTCCGGGGCACATCCGTTCAATGAGACCATAAACTTCATCTGGCTTGCGACTCGTTTCGCGCACCTCACTCACAATCACGTCCGTATCAAGGCCCCGATTGACCCAGCTGGGAAACTTCAAATAGCCGGCTTCGTCAACATGAGTTTTGACACCAACAAGCATATGTTCCTTTGTGTGATTTAGCCAATGGCCGGTCCGACCTGTGCGGATAACGCGCTGTAACTGCATTCATTATTCAGTGTCTGGATATGCCGCTGGACTCGAAAGGATCACCTGATTGGTTTTCACCCAGACAACTTCATCTACGCGTGTGTAGCCCCAGACCCGGAGACATTCACGGCCCACCTCCATGGCCCGCCCGGTGACCCACAAAAACAAGAGGCCTTCGTCTTGGAGAGCGGGAATGGGCATAGCCCGCATCTCATCGTCGGTCATTGTTCCGTAAGGCAACTTCGTCAGATCCACGCGTCATCGTGCTATTCCGATCAATGTTGCGTCAATGACTTACACTCATGTGAATATCCCATGGGGGGTCCGCCATGATGACATGGAATTTTCCGAGTACTGAATAATCAAATCGTCGAAGGTCACAGTTGATCCATTGGGGAGGCAGCTATCCGAATGTACGGTGACGAAAAGGGTACAGTCCTTGTGAAAGTATGCGCATACCGTTTGCATATGTTTGCCATCGGGTCCCATTCCGATCTCTAGCTTGAACGGATTGCGCATTCTCTGCACCTCCTTCCATCCCATATCATTGGTACTCATAACCTGGCCATCCTTTTCGTCCCAGTCGACTTCGAAATGCAAGTACCGACACGGTGCCTTTTCTTTTCCCCTACCTCCGGCCCCGAGACCTGAGGGCAGGGAAACCCGTGTGGCGTTGCCGGAGGGGAATGGTGGAATCGACGGTGATTGGGCATATGTGGGTTCCGAGTAGCACGTATTAAGATAGGAGCAATGGCCAAGGGATGGATCGGTGTGTGGTCGAATCAGCGGCTTGAAGTGTACACGATCACAGATGGGGGAGGTAGACTGAGAGGAACTACCTCCTGAGCTTTCTCGACGCGCCTTGGCACAGTCCTCTTTCGTGATGTAGGAGCAAACAGGATTGAAGGTCCCGTGAGACGCGCAAAACTACGAGCGTGAATTCCTTTTTTCATAGTCCTGCATCACCGGAATTCGACCACATACCCGTTCGGCTAGAAGGCGTCCCTTGGCAGTAGCCCTCTGAAGAATAGCATAGACTTCTCTCAGCTCTTTACCCAAATTTGCAAGAGGCGTTGCGGAAGGAGGTGGTGAATGGCTGATGCTCCTGGAAGAACGCTCGTCCGGATCGTCGCCGGCCGCAGAGTCAGCTTCTTCGTCGACAGGTGGCCGCTTGCGCTTGCGCGGGTTCACCATGTCTGCCATGACATTCCCAAGGTGAACTTCGGCGATAGTTAGGACACCGTTATCACGGGATAGTGTCAATCTTCCATGTTCCCAGCGAGTGGAAAGACTCTCCAAGGTGGTCTCAAGACGGTGTAAATCTGTCAAACGTAGGAGATGTGACGGGCGTGCTGCGACCTTGGAGGCAATCAAGGAAAGAAGAAGGTCGATAGAGCTGATCGGGGTCGACACCTTTCCGGACGTGAATACATCGCGGACGGCCGAACACACCGTAGCAGAGAACTCGTCGTCGACCTGCATGAACTTGGCGCTGGACTTCGGGGCAAACACATTGGAGCCCATACGGCACAAATAAGGAAACTTCGCTTAACCAGTGCGCCCAGGCAAATACAAAAGTCTGTTCGCGTCAGGGCTGAATCAGCAAGTATAATTGGCGACAGAGGGTAGCACAAACAGACAACGCCCTCGCCTTTTACTAGGGCGTTCCGTGGGCTGCCCTCGCTCGAATGTCGCATTACCAATTTTTCAATTCTCAGCTTGCTCTGAGATAGCCGACTATATTGTCGTGCTTTGTCTCTGATTTTTCTTTTCTTTTCCCTTCTTTAATTTCTATGGCATATGGAATGAAACACTCTTTCTGTACAGAGTCGCTTGCCTTTGTTTGCCGAAGTCCACTCGGGTGTGCCGCGACTTTCCTTTTTTCGCCTGCCTACCTCATGACTGGGTCAGAGTCAACCGCGTATGCAGGAGTGTGGTCTTCCCTTCCGACTTCGCTAACCCCATGGATGTAAGTATCATCCTTTTCCATGTCTGTATCTCATTTTTTCTCTCCTAGTTTCGATGTGGTACAGTCAATGGGCTACCCACACATGACTCCGGTGCAAGCAGCCGTGGTGCCTCTCTTCATGCAGCACAAGGACGTTGTCGTAGAGGCTGTTACAGGTTCGGGAAAGACTCTAGCATTTGTCATCCCTGTACTGGAGCGGCTGGTGAGGCGAAGATCTACGCTCAGGACGAACGAGATCGGCGCGCTCGTCATAAGTCCAACGAGGTGACGAATGTCATCCGTCCGTAGGGAGTAATCTCACATGATTTATATAGAGAGCTAGCAACTCAGATACATTCCGTTTTCTCTCTCTTCCTCTCTGCGCAACCGACTCCGCCGCGCCCGGACGAGTCTGCATCTGCAGACGCACCGATAGCAGCCTATCCCCCACCCCTACTCCTCGTCTCCTCCAACGAGTCATCCCCGGTTCAAGACATACAGCGCTTCCTGGACACTGGTGCTGATATTGTAATAGGCACGCCAGGCCGAGTAGAGGAATTTCTAATAGGGAGAGGAAAAACGGTCGTCAGCGTGAAGGAGCTGGAGGTGCTTGTCCTTGATGAGGCAGATAGGTAGGATTCATAGATGGTTTGATCGATTTGTCCACTCACACTCGTCTCGATCAAGGCTCCTTGATCTAGGCTTCCAGAATACATTGACCCGTATCATAACGCACTTGCCGAAGCAGAGGCGGACAGGACTTTTCAGCGCAACCATGACCGACGCCGATGCCTTGTCGGAGCTTGTGCGAGTGGGACTGCGCAATCCCGCTCGCATAGTCGTTAAAGTCCAATCTAAAAAATCCGGGAAGCGGATCTTGGACGGCAAGCCAGGGAAAGGCGAAGTCATTGAGGAGAGGCGGATACCTGCAGGGTGAGTTGATCATTTTATAGCTTGTGTTTTTACGTCTGAAAGTCGGCTGACTTTCCGTAGACTTCAGAACTTTTACATCAAATGCCGGACTTCCGAGAAGTTAGTGCAACTTGTACGAGTCATCGAACACGAAGTTTCGTCGTACAGAGCATCCCATTTCATCGTCTACTTTGCCACTTGTGCATGTGTGGACTACTTTTATAGAGTGAGCTTCTATGTGCAGCCTTCATCGTCAAGGTGAGGTGTCTGATAGACTGGTTAGGTTCTTCCAAAGTTTCTGCCCTCCAATTCAAAGCTCTTCTCCTTGCATGGTCACCTGCTTCCAGCTGCCCGAACACGTGCCCTTTCAGCCTTTTCGTCTTCTCTTTCATCTTTGAGCTCGCCGTCGATACTTCTCGCAACAGACGTCGCTGCAAGAGGACTAGATATACCACACGTCGACGTCGTAGTCCAGTTTGACCCACCTATCGACCCCAAAGCATTCTCGCACCGCTGTGGAAGAACGGCTCGTGCAGGGAGGAGCGGACGAGCGTATGTGTTTCTCGTCGGCCGAGAAATCGAGTACATTGGTGGGTTGCACGGTTTTGGCAAACTCATTGCCGTCGTATTTGATGCTCACTCTACCCGCAAAAGATTTCCTTGCGGTGCGCAAAATCCCAATACGAAAACACACCGTTATCCAGGGTGGTGGCATCCTTCCGGCACAGGGCCTGGGTGAGCCTGAGCTAGATGATTCGACTGTCACATCGTTTTTATCTCGAATACGAGAAACTGTTTTGACGGACCGCGCTTTACACGACAAGGTACTTGGTGCGAATTCCTGCTGTGTGCTCTATAATGTTCAAGGGTGCATAACAGGCAGCAAGAGGCTTCGTGTCTTTCGTGCGGGCGTATTCAAAGCATGAAGCCTCGTATATCTTCCGAATAAAAGATCTCGACCTCATTGGCGTAGCCAAGAGCTTTGGGCTTCTCCGACTTCCTCGCATGCCCGAGCTCAAGGAGGTGGACAAAACAGGGTGGGAGGATGCATCTCTGGATGTGAGCCTTTTGGTTTTCGTTACTCCACTTGGCATTTGACTCGTGCTACAGTGGAGTGCCTATGCTTATGCCGACAAGGCACAAGAAGCCAAACGTCGAGAGTCAGAGTGCGAAAAAACAAAAGTCCAGAGAGAGGCGGGCGAGACTCGTGCCGCGAAACGCAAGCGAAATACGCCATGGAGCCAGCAAGTGGCAGATAAAGAAGAAAAGAATAAACGGAAGTTGAAAAAGGATAGAAAGCGACAATGGCTCAAGTCCCAGGTGACCGCTAACCATAGTGCGACGACACCCGTCAAATCTCAATCAGTCGAGGATAGCCGAGATGATGAAGATGACTGGGATGAACTTGCCAAGGAGGAGCGCCTGGCCAAGAAAGTTCGCAAGGGGACTGCCACGCAACAAGTTTTTGATGCAGAGTTTGGGGACTTGTAACTCAGAGGTCATGTTACCCTCCAAAGTGCGAAAGTACAATAAATATATATACTCTACTGGGTGACCGAACTATCGTGCATATAATACATGTGGATAAGTATCAAAAGGATCTGTGCAAGCATGACCAATATATGTGTGTTGTCTCGGGGCAGTGTGTTGTCAGTCATGGATCTATAACACACCGAGTAGACCTACAACTGCGGACGAAGCAACGGACGCATCTATCGTGCCAGGATTAGCGCTTTAAAGGGAGTGACAGTGACACCTATGGCATACCATTTCAATAAAAATGGGCAGCAGTGTCGGAATGTGTCTCAATTCAGGAGGTTGCGTCGCAGCAGCTTTCTTCCTCGATTTGTGAGGGGGTCGTCGGGGCGATGGAGATGGCGGGTGGGAATCATCATTGGAACCGTGTTGTAGAGAGGAGGTCAGATGTTCCGTCGAACGGCTCCTGGAAAGACTTGGAGACGAGGGTTCGGGAGGAGGCGGTGGAAGCGGCTTATGGAGGTGAACAGGAAGCGGCGGAACTGGCGGTGCGTCTACTGTAGACTGAAGTTTGTTCAACACTTTCATCGACTTGATGCTGCGGAGCGAGAGCGACCTCGGTCTCGGAGCCACTAGTCGTTGTGGAGTTTCCGGGGGTGTCGATTGAGCCACCACCTGAGTTGTCTCAACCCTCGGTGACGGGGGGCGGACAGAGGGGGTCTGCGGATCCTTGCGCATTGGTGCCATGTCTTCTTCGGCCTCATGGCTATCCGTCTCATACTCGCTGGTGTCCTCGTCACTATCGTCATCATCATCATCATAGTCATCATCATCATATTCACTATCCTCCTCGTCTTCGTCACTTTCTTCTGCGGCAAGCTCATCTGCGTTAGCCCTTATCAAGTCATTAAAGTCGAACTCTCTCGCAACGCTGTTGATCAAAGCCTGTGTTGCTTCGTCTTCTGCATCCGCGTCCATCCCCGCGTCATTCCCTTTCTGAACGCGTCTAAACCTGCTCCTGAGCTTTTCTTCGTGGGCGATCTTGTTCAGGTAATGCCAGTGTATCACCTTGTCGACTTCTTCCATGATCCTTGCCCTCTCTTCACCTCCCGCAGGCAGCACTGTCTCGAGTACAATCTTGTTGCTTTCACCAAGACCGATGCCCTCGCGAATCGCGGTGAGGAATCGCTCGATCCATTTCATGAGGTTGTCAAAGAGACCTTGGCCCTTGGAATGGACTTTGTGGACAAAAGAGTAAAAAGATTGCTCGTGCCGATTCACGAGATCGATGAAAGCCTGCACGGTAGAAGAGGGATCTGAATGCGAGACTGGAGGAAAGTAGTATGAGTAGAGAAGCGCGACGGCATGAAAGCCAACTCACGATCTTCTGTCTGTTCGACTGTGCGGATCAGGTCATCGATAAAGCTTTGCATGTCCCCTAGCGATTCTGCGATGCTTGCAGCTCTGTAAACTTGAGCGAGCGGCGTATAAAAGATAGTGATGATGTCCTTGAGCAACTCCGCCGTGACGCCCTATGTGTCAGATAAGTGGGCGAACGGCGAGAGGTGACACAACAAATCTTGCCTCAAAGATGAGCGCAATCAACTGTTCGCGATCCCTAAGCCTCGAGTATAGCTTGACGAGGACCCTCAGATCTTCATACAACCAAGCTTCCTCGTCAGTGGGTCCCTCTTCGCTATCGCTCCCATCTCCCTTGTCCCTCCCCTGATGTTGCCTCTCAGCCATCCACGCGGCCCACTTCCTCCACGCCCTGTCCACCCGCGCTGCAAGCGACCTGGATAACACCGGTTCCTCGCCACCCAACAGAACGGCCCTCAAAAGGTGGGTACGTTCAAGCTGGGCATCCACGCGATACATCTCCTGGATTTCGCGAGGAGCGTAAACGAACAGACGAACTTTCTCGCAAAGAACGGGAGAATCTATCTTGGCAGATACGTGTTCAATGTAGGTGTTCAAGGATCTGACTTCTTCAGTGAGGGAAGAAGTGAACATGCTACATGGCATTTGGATGAGAGGTAGAGATAGCAAGCAAAAAAAAAACATACCGTTGAAGGAGGCTACGGCCGCCAAAGGGCTGTGCAAGAAAGATGTCGAGGACATTTCGTATCATCGCCACTGGGTTGCTTATCCTGAGAGCTGCCTTGAGAAGGAAGTAGGGCATGAGCCCATGTATACGTTTCAGACTGGCAAATGTCTCTGAAGAGTTGTCAGAAGCCACGAACGTCTGGAATATTGTCGATGCCAATCTGTAGCGAGCATGAGAGGAGACAAGTAAGGTCGAGGGGGCGGTGAGGAGGGAAGGGAGACGGACGAAATCCTCGCCCACTCCAGGACGGCCTGATAGTTCTCTGGCAATTGTCTGACGTGTGGTGTGACCTTGATGATCGCAAACACATGGCTAAGACCATCTGGCCAGCAATAAATTAGTTTGAAAGAAGATGACCGTCAAAGGGAGACATCACCTCTGCCGACGATCTCGCCCTTGACAGTCCTGACGGCTTCTCTGAGTTGATCGACCCTTGCACCGATCTCGCGTACAAATTCCTTCCTAGCCTGGTCTCTAACGCGATCCGCCTCTTCCCTGCGTCGGGCATCCTCTTGTTCCTGCGGGGAGAGCCTGGTAGGACCGCTGAAGAGGAATGAGCGGAGGACAGGCGAAGAGGAGAAGGGAGGGGTCGCGAGCAAGGTATGGAGATAAGCGCGGAGGGTGAGACGGTTCTTCTCTCTGGAGAGACGGGATGGTAGACGTTCACCATTCGACTGGGTGGCATAAAAGCTGCCAGGGACAGAGGGGTCCTGGGCTAGGGTGTCTGATGAGAGGTTTTCGGGCTCTGATGGTGTGGCGGTAGTGGGAACATCGACCGCTGTGCGATCCTTTGGGGGCGGGGACGGTACGATGGAGTCGGGATGGGCTTTGCGGAGCTGAAAGGTGTGAGAGCGCAGGTGGAGAGGGGAATCAAGAACAGACCTCGTCTGAAAGCGTCCTGAAATCGCCGTAGCGGCGGGAAACGCACACTTGTCTGTCGTGAGAGAGGGTTGTGCGAATGAGGAACTCCTAGAGGGTGTTCGAACGCTGTGAGGGATGAGAAGAGGGGGCCATACCTCGTGCACACGAGACCTGACGCGGCCCCTGTCGGTTACTGTGCGGACGGAGACGATGTTGACGCGAAAGGGGGTGGAGCGGGGGTTGCGCTTTGCGAGACGCTTGTTGACAGCACGCTCGAGGGAGCGGAGATCAGCTTGAGAGAGTCTGAGGACGTCCTCTGGTTCGTCGAGCTTGATGGCGGAGGAGAGGAACATGGCGAGATTGCGCTCGACCTTGGCGATGAATTTGCGGGGAGCGGGATCCTGTAAATTGGGGTCGTCGAGGAGGGATGGGGAGAGGTTGCGTGCGAAGACGCTGTCGACAAAGGGCTGGAGCTTGTCGGAGTAAAAGTTGTTTGGGGCGGCGGCCAAGAAGGGGAAGGAGAGGACAAAGTGGCGGAAGATGTACCTGAGGAAGGGGAGATCGAGCGTGGTCGTGCGCGAGCGAGGGGGTG
>QFEI01000027.1:41125-65215 GCA_003316145.1 Neoboletus magnificus | reverse complement strand
ACACACACATCCAGCCATTTAAGCTGTTCAAGGTCAATATCTCTGAGTGCAATTCTGGTGATGTCACTACTGCAATGCTTTGTATCACACAAAGCACACATGAAAGTCTTCAGGGCTGCTAATGACATTGCACTATGGAAACTTCGCAAAATATCTGTCTTTTGCTGATTGGGGATAAGCAAAGGCCAGTTACTGTGCAAAATACTGACACTCTGTCAATCCCTTTGTTGCTTGAGCAGGTCTACATACGTCGACAGTCTTCTCCACAGTTGTGCAAGTCTCAGAGTTGGATCAAACAAGACATCAAGCAGTTGGAGCAGACACTTGAGAAGGAGTACCTTGATAAAAGGGCAAATTGTTGAAGCAGTAGGTGGCGGAGGACAGAGAGCACTTGGCGAGTGTGTGCCTCCTAATCACAAAAGTGTGCTCCAAACAGCAGTTGATGATCTTGAGACAGCAGGACCGAGCACAGAGGATATTGGCAGACTAGCAACAGGGAAGTGAGTATGACTGGTTACTCACTAAGTTCCTTTATCCTAGTTCAGGATAAGAGTGTTGTGGTAGAGAGATGATGATGTGAGAGATGAGACAGTTGTGGGACAGAGTTCACTTATCCAGCTAATCCACAGAGGGATAGTTATGGAATAAGAGAAATAGTATTCACTATAAGTGCTATAGTGAGGTAGAAGTCCACAACCCTAGTTGGATACCAACTAGGCAGAGAAGAGGTCTCTAAAGTATGAGAGACAGGTCTCCAGAGGTCTGGGACTGGTTTTCAGAGGTCTAATGTATCAGCTAGTACAGCTGCCTATATATACGTGTAGGAATAAGGTTCAAGCTCAGCTTGAAACCACCTAAAGGTATAGGGTATTCCCATAAGGGGAATAGGTCCAAGGGTTAGAGCTACCATGGACTATAAATAGTGCTATCTCAGTCAACATATCAAATAGCTGACTGAGCAGGACAAGTGCTGTCCAATAGCATAAAGGAGCATCAGTCAGCATATGAAATGGCTGACTGAGCATGAACTAATAATAGTCCTATGACGTCATGAGAAGTCAGAATAGAAGAGTGATGTCATAGATAACGAGTCAGTATGAGTCAGTACAACTCATCTGAGTTAAATATGGAAAGAAGCATAGCCCGGTGATCCGCGGCTATGCGGGTATAAGCCAGAATATGTGGTATGGAGTTCCAGTACCATTCCGGGTTGACCCATATCACAAGTTCTATGATCCGGTCCAGATATGACTCATGACACGGTGTTCCAGTGTCATCCCATATAAGCTTCCTATATCAAATAGGGCTTAGGGCACGGCAAGTCCCAAAGGGGCCGTTGGTCATGGGATCTCGGTACCTATAGCACATATTAGAGCTAGTGCAGCCTAATAGGATAGTTACCGGTATATGCTACCACTACTCATGTGTTCGAGCAGAGATAAGCATAAGAAGGAAATACTAGTGACCCTAGCAAGTACTGCTGGTGTGCACTAGATATTTCAACAATGACATCATAAAGAAGTATGAAGGAAGAGTGATGTCATAGATAACGAGTCAGTATAAGTCAGTACGACTCATCTGAGTTAAATATAGAAAGAAGCATAGCCTGGTGATCTGAGGCTATGCAGATATGGACTGGAATGTATAGCATGGAGTTCCAGTACTGTTCCGGTATAATCCGTATCACAAGTTCTGTGATCCGGTCCAGATATGACTCATGACACAGAGTTCCAGTGTCATCCCATATAAGCTTCCTATATCAAATAGGGCTTAGGGTGCAGCAAGTCCCAAAGGGGCTGTTGGTCATGACCAGTCATGGGACTGGTGAGTCAGATATGTGCTATCATGACTCAGATCTCAGTACCTATATCACATATTAGGGCTAGTACAGCCTAATAGGATAGTTACTGGTGTATGTCTTCCATACTCATCTCTCTGAGCATAGATAAGCATAACAAGGAAATACTAGTGACCCTAGCAAGTACTGCTGGTGTCTATGAGATATTTCAACACAAACCACCTCCAAAATCCATATTTGTAAGACGTCACTGCTGGACGTCTCAGAATCCGACATATATTCCCAAACAACGGAGGAACATAATGGGATATTCCTTCGGCAATGGGCAAGGCACTCTCCTTGCACCAAATGTTGCGCCAATGCGTCATGCATTCCATCACGGCCACCACTCAGGGCCAAACCATGTGCAAATCCGAGCGATAGAAGAGAACTTTGATCAAGGTACTCAAAGCTTCCGAACAAAGTGTCTGCCATGACATTATGACATACTGAAGTGCACCTGGATTTAAAATCCATGAGCATGGAAATAAGCTTCCATTGTTCAATCCCGATGCCAGATGCAACAAGCCCCATTGCACGAGCGACCATAGACAACTGATCAGTGGAGTAACGAGCGTCTGGTCGCAAAACCGAGCCAACAAGAAATGAAACAATATCTGCACGGCACTCGAAACCACGTCTGACTTTCCTACAGGTAACAGGCTCGTCGCAGTCCCGCCCAAAAGCACACAAGCCAGTAAAAAAATGTCTCAACAATGCATCACCATAACCCCCTGTATCAGGTACCACAACACTGTGCAAGTCACAACACCGACGCAGAACGTCGACGTCGGAATGAAATATCGTCAAAGCACTGACACCAGCATCGTCCGAATGCAACGCTGCCTCAAGCAACCATTCCGATTCCTTCCGTTGAGCTGCCCAGGAGGTCATAGAGCACGAATCGATGACAGGGCCGGTCGTCAACGCAGGCGAAACATGCCCGTGAACAGGCAAACTAGGCATCAAATACTCCTCTGAGGTCGAGGGAAAAGCACGATCATTGCTGTACACAGCAACAGGACGACCATCAACAACATGATGGAAGAGAGCCATCCACTCACGACCTATAACGACATCGCAGTCGATCTCCTCAACATCGACAGGAACATTCACTGTGAAGCACGTCCCACAGAACGTAGCCTGAATAACAGCAGTGTTCAGCACAGAACCGGCAGCGACGATCGAGGTGGCAGCAGGCGAAACCATACAGCGACGGACTGTATCGTCCAATCGACCAACAACAGCACAACCGTTCAGACGCGTGATGGACAAGATCAAGGCAAGCACAAGAGGACGAACAAACACGGAAGGCTGAGACCACATAGGGTCCGTCATATAACACCCATATCTGTAACCAACGTAAATATAAACAAACATAAACGTAAAAACGCAGAAATCACTGCAAAGACGAACCGTAACTGCACCCCATAGAACCCACTACTACCGTAGCGGGGATAGGGCCAGAATTTTCCATTTGTATGGATTTTCAGAGATATAGATTCACTGCTAGGGCATTTGACATATGTTGTATAGAATGGTGGACTTGAGAAAATTACAACCATTGCCTGAAAATATCTATGAAAATCTCCAAATCAGATAACAGGATAATTTCGCTCAACCCGCAGTTCCCGTACGGGCTCTGATGAACATCTGCACGGCACGTACATTTCTCGAAAGATCCTACTTTGGTTGTGTTTGCAATCGATCACCGAGGGCGCCGTGTTTCCGCCACTTTTACTATGAGAACACTAATTTTACTGAGATAGGGCTTGGCTACACCAGTAAAACCCAGCATAGTTGCGCATCAAAGTTCAAGGAAGAGGGACGTTTCTATTCGAGAACCCATGCACCCTCTTCATTTTTCCTAATACCCACCGGCCTCTTCTCATCCAGGCTAATGCGTCCAGCGTTGAGAATCGCTGTTGTAAGTACAGTGTTTGTAATAGTTGGATATCCGCTTGCATCGAAGTCACTTGGTTTCGCCAGGCGGGCGTTCGCTGCGCGTGCGGCGTCGACGAACTTTTCAATCGATATATACCCATATCCCCGTTGTCCGTCAAAGTGACCAGTTTCAGACGGTGAGTACTTCATACTAACCGCTTACGGATCAGCGAGCCAGCCACCTGGACAAGTTCGGGTGCGACATACTAAAATGGATTGTACCATGTCTTCCCCGCCTCGTCCACAGTGATATCATAGCCTCGGTGAGCCTGATCGACGTTGATATCTCCCTGAAGTGTACAACGATAGATGTATTAGAAGATGACAAAACATCGTCGTACCCACCTTTTCTCCCATGTAGTACCAGTGCTGAGCCGAATGAATCCCAGCTCTCAGAGGCGCAGTCCAAGATGCAGTGTAGACTGCAGTCCCCTTGTGTCTCGGGCTGGTAATGGATTGCCAATCGACGAGGAGCGTTATGGTGTCTTCTGTCTGTGGTACACAGTTGTAGGGATCCCCTGTAGCTATACCGGTAGCAGCACTCGCAACGACGCGAGTCGGCACGGCCTTGTCCTGCAAGATCCAACAACAAATGTCGATGTGATGCGAGGAGAGATAGTAACTGGAAAGATATCAGATTAACAATGTCAACAGTGATTTCGCAGGAAAATATTCACTCGCCTGATGTCCGAGTCTTTACCGGCCCATGCCTTGAACGTCTCCAGCTGACTCTTTGGTTGACTCATCCATGCGCTGAAAAAGTTGAATTCTCCAAGCGCCTGTGCTCTCGCTTTGGCATCACTGTAAACGGGATCGAAACGTTTGTGGTGCTCAACGAAGCACACAACATTGTGATTCCGAGCGGCTTCGATGAGCTTGCTGTGGTGAGAAAGAAGCTGAGTCGCCGGTTTGGTAACAAGGACGTGAATCCCATGTTCGATTGCGTATAGACTGATGGGATAATGGGTACCTAGCAATTAGAAGCGTCACGATCAGCATCTCTCCATAGCTCGAACGAAAACTAACTGTCCGGAGTAAATATGACCACGGCATCGCCGGGAGACATCCTATCAATCGCCTGCTTATCTGGAATATGGACTCGAGAGTTGTATGACATGACCGTAAGCGGACTACTGACATGCTTCTGAGTCGACTTTTCCTGCTTTGGGGAATTCATCGAATCTGCAACAATGGTGTTAGGGACCGTCGGAGTGGTGTTCCGGATCCTTACGAGGTGTCCATGTCCTTGTAGACATTAGCTATGTTTTCCCGAAGATGCTGTCGGATCAGAGGAAACTTGGATCCGTCGACGCCAACCATTCCAAGTTTATCAACCTAGTGCGATTACGCGAGGTCACGTTAGTGTAATCGATCTTTGCGCACCTTGCCAAGTCTTCGAAGATCGAACATCGTCAAACCGACCACCTAGAATGCGTCATGGCAAAGCAAGAAGCTATAGGATGGTTGAACTAACGCCGATCTGTGAATGCAGCCAATAGATCAACAAAACGGTGTTTGGTGGAGATCCAGCGCACTTTTTTGTCGGATTTCGAGGCCCCTTGAGCTGTCCATCCTGTGGTATACTCGCCCTACGTCATATCATTGATGATTATTGCCAATCTGCTGGCAAGAACACCGACTTACCGTGCCGCCTTGAGAAGAGGAAGGACGTCAGTCGGAAATGGTGGAGATGAATCGTCATTTGAATAATGCCTACACATTAAAACGTTTAACTTTGACAGGTTCGCCATGCGGGATACCGAGTTCGTCCTGGAGGGGAGCGGAGAAAAGAGTGCGTTGTTTGTAAGTGATCGTAGCAGGTGGGTGAGCGGGCCGCCGATAGAACTGAGTCCGGACCGGCTGGGACTGAATGATGCTGAACATCGGATTGACAATGATTGTGCCACCTGGACAACGTCGTGCAGCAAAGCATTCTGACTCGGATCAGCTCTCGCACTCTATTTGCGCGTCCGGACCTGGTACCTGTGTCAGTTGCAAGTCTGATACGACGTTCTTATACACACCCACGCTGTACTATGGCAGTGATCCGGCTGGACGCGGACATCGCACCGCCACCGACATGCGTTTGTGATGTCACCCTGAATTGGCTTGCGGCCGCGCACCCGCAGGCTTGGAGCGACGGACCTGCTCGCACCTCCCCACTTCCAAGGTACCGGAGGACCGTCTGCGCAGCAGCCAGCACCCACCTGGCCACTAACCAGCCGCTTAACTTAGCTCAGCTGCATAAACTCACCTGACACACCGACGGGCGTGTCTTGCACGTTTTCTCGTAAGTTTCATTCTCGCCTCTTTCCACTTTCGATTCAACCTTGGCCACCCGTTTACCTGACGTTTCCCATCCCGCTCAGGCTTTGGTAGGCATATACGTCCTGGTCATCTCACCCTTACTGTTCACACCCATCCTGGCCGGCCATCGCTCAAATGCAGCCAGTCTCTAGCTTGGCAGATTCTGGCTTCGTTCCGAGGAAAGAATTCATTCGCGACCAGCGCACGACCTCAGATTTCTCCTTACTCGCTATTTCCGGTTCAAGCTTCATCAGGCTTTACTCCTTCTCACTTGAGGTCATCGCAGACCTACGCCGTCTCTTTGACCACTTCTATCTCAATGCCGCTTGCCGCGAGGACACGACCCAAAAGCTGTGCGAGTTTCAGCTCCACGGCAAACCTTGGGCCTCCCCGAAGAGCGCACGTACGGAGCGCATCCTCCTCGACGTCCTTGCCGTTATTTATAGGCATAGTTATACCATTCTCTCTACCATCGACTATGGTCGCGAACGTGATGATCGCCTGGCAATTTCTTTCTCTCGGTTATCTACACCCTCATTATCGATTCCACCCCATTCTCCAATCCCTGCTGGTTCTGGGAGCAACTTGTCTCACGGCACTGGTAGTAAGCACGAGAGGAAGATGCCCTTTGCAATATCTTTCATCTCCAGCACCGTCATGCGTGTCATTTACCCTCCTTTGAATTCTACTCCGGCCATTCTGCAAGCAGTTCGTACCTCTTGGCCAAGGGGGGTCGTATCAGAGAAGAAAGTCGGGGATGCGGCATACGAGTTCAAGCTCAAGGGATACAACTGTGTGTATACAATGTATTTGTCATGTGCCTGCTACCAACTCTATTCTCTCAGGGTTCAACGAGGATACATTCGCAACCGACTCACTCCATCAAATCCTTTCTCTCCTGACTTCTCTTGATGGTCATGCTTGCACAATGGTTGCGTCTCTTTCCATCTGTGGTCGTTCACGAGTGAAAGATTTGTGGGTTTTCATTGGACCAGGGTCTTCGGACATATACGATCAAAATTGGCCAGAATCACCAATTAGCCAATCTGGGTCTATGTTGGATGTTCGGCGATCTAACAGAGCGTCTACACCTGAACCTGGGCACAACCCCGACGCGGGCGTTATCTCAACGTCGCTTCATAGACGGGTAGCAACGGCCCCTCAGCATTTACCGCCTCCCTCATACGGCCCATCTACTCCCCTTCATATGCGCGCAACCACCGAGACCAATGGCTTTTCGACGTCGTTCCCCCCTCCACTACCTCTTCCATCCCCACACGCAGTCCCTGGTATCGGCATGCGTAAACCCGCTCCGAGAGCTCAAGTACCCGTCTCTGTTGATTTCGATGCACACGACGATGACGAACATGATCGCTACCGCACCTCCCTACCTAGTGCGGTGCCCAGTACTTGCGAGAACATGACTGGGATCGGGACACTCAATCGAAACAGATTCATCTCTAAACTCGTCTATCCCCCGAATCCTGGAGAGTTGCCGGAGCCCAAATGCGATGATGAAGAGACCGTTCACCCGCACCCAGAACGGCACACGAACAATGGGTCGAGATCACCATCTCCACACCGTCGACTCAGCGTCATGCGACCAGTATCAACGCGTTCAAAAACCCCGCCATTACTCACTTCGCATCCACGCGACCCTCGTACACCTTCACCGCCACCAAGCGGGCCCCTGGTGGGTATGCCTCGGGGACAAGACTTCGTGTTAGGAGAGAACCCGACACTTCTCAGCCCGGGAATGTTCCGCATACGAGATTCGGCATTTTCTTCTAATTCTGTTGACACTACGGGGTCTTGTGATGTTCCCATCAGATGGACGGGACTGGGTAAGCCAGAGGGTATCGAGAATATTGAGGAGGAGCAAGAGTTATTCACCGAGGAACCCAGGCCTCACCCCGTGTTGCACATCCCGACGTTACCTGGAGGTTGGTCACCGACTCCAGAGGAGGAAGCATCCGGAGCCAATGATTCTTCGAAAACGGACGAGGCTACTGTTCGCCCTGAACACGGCAGGCATCCTGACAGGTCTTTGCACGATGTCGATGTACGGGTTGCTTCACCTGAACTTGTGCGTGACGGGGCTGTGCGCAAGAGTGAGGCTGGAATGATAGGGATGATAGCACCTCGATCGCCACCTCCGCCCATACCCATCCCGCCGGGAGATGCCCCTGGGAGGTCGAGGGGTGGCTCTAGCGCACCGGCCTCGCCAACGAAAACGGGGAGTCGAAGTGGCAGTGGCAATGGTTGGGTCCTAGTCAATGTGGAAGGGAAAGATCACGCTAATGGACACCCATCCACTCCCCTTGGGAGTCCAACCATACCAAACCAGGATCGTGCTCGTAGGGTGTCGCATATAAATGAGAAGGTACATATGCCTACGACGGACAAAGCCATCGTCGTTATTGACACCAAAGATGGCAAGGGTGCGAGAACGCGCGGTGGTGGGTCGGGTCTACGCCGTCTTCTATCGCTCTCCCGACCCAACAAAGGTGCAGAGGAATTGGTAAATGATACGCACCTCACGCATACTCGATCCCATGAACTCTCGACAAACGGGACAAGTCAAGGCAAAGAGTTGGTGCGCCCAGGGCGTTTTCGAAACAAACTCACTCGTCTCGGTGTTTCTGAATCCTCGCCGAAACCACCAGACAATGGCAGAGTACGCGTGAATCTTAATTAATGCTGTCACTCGTTGGATTTCTGGATTTCTTTTTCTTTTCTTTCGCCCATCATCTCTTTATCTCTGCACGCTGTAAACCACGACTTGATCTGCAATGCATGCTATATACTGTCACTCGTTCATTAAGTTCCTTCCTTCCTTCCGTTGACCCATGTTACCGTATGTTTGCCTTTTGGTTGGGCAATGGCGTTTCCTGCGTGTTTTTCAGGTTTATTTAGGTCGCTTGGGCGCCTCTGTCCACGTGATTCTTCTAATTCGTCACGTGGGAAAGGGTATCTGTTTCTCGGGAGCTCTAGCTGGGCAAGCGGTCCCTCGGAAGGTCCCCAGTCGCTGTGATACGACGCGCGTCTAGTACTGGGGTGTCTATGATGCTAATACACACAGGACGGGCAAGTGGTTAAAAGATACAGACCCAGCTGGAGGCCTTCTAGAAAAGGTAGGTGACCCAGGAGGTTGGGGACGCGGAAGAGGCGGGTGGTGTGTCTTCTGTGCGTAGCTCGCGAGGCTGTCCCATTCGTGCCTCGCGGGTCGGTTGGTGCGGGGAATATCATGCTTGGTTGCCCAGAGTGGTTGCGCTGGATTCGCGTCGCATGACGGGCGGATGGCCATTTCCCGCTCGGGGACAACCACCGTACGGGACGGGGCAGCTAGGGCATTTGGAGAGTTGGAATAGACGAGTGTTGTTGATCTGAATGATAGACGTTCCCTGGGGAGAGTGAGCAGGGACAGTGAAAAGTGAATTATATAGGAGGTTTCGGTCCCTTGTGCAGAGGCAGGTTGCAAAAATGCACAGGGACCGCGACATGCCAACGTTTCCTCCCTAATAGCCACTCGCGGCCATTCCCTCTCTTTCCCGCATTCTCCCATTTTCTTTTCTCTCTTCTCATCCTACAATGCCAACATGCCGGCGCAAACGTGTAGTGCTCACAGAACCGTCCCAGGCCCTCCTCGAAGCCGCACAGTCGAACCTCGACAAGGCGGTTTATTATCTCCATCAAACCGGAGAGATATTCGAAACCTATGAGTCTGCATCAATCATTAACCCCTCATTCCTTCCCCGATTGACCCTCCCTCCCCTCCCCAGGGCATATGCGGCGAGAATGTCATTCTATAGATTGAAACAGTTCCAGTGTGAGGTCACCGGCAAAAGTGGCCTTGACTACTTTCAGGCGCTCGAGAGCGAGCAGCAAGAGGCCCAGACAATGCATTCCAGGTTCCCTGAACCACTGAAAGCTGCTGTTCTCAAGGCGGTTCAATGGCGTGCGTACCCCTTTTGCCTACCTCCCCGCCATCGTAACTGACATATTTCGGATACAAACGTAGAGGTCGTAGGCCGTCTGGACCACTTAGTGGAGGCTGTTTTTGAACGATTCAAGGACCGGTACTTTGCAGATGAAAGTAGGTCTTCTCCCCGTACAGTGTCATCAGTGCTGATCGCCTCCCTTTATCCCATCAGAGGTTTTCGTCGATGTACAGGGGGACAAGTGAGCTCATGCTTCGATTAGCATCCAATCGTCTCATACCCTCTAGGTTTTATGCCAAAGTTCTTCGAGTCTATCCATCAAAGCCATTCCCCGAGGTCGCTGAAGTTTTACCGCCAAACCAAGCTTCTTCCTCCACTTCTCCGGTTCAGACCCCCCCGGTGGACACCACAAACGACGTACAAATACACAAGATCGGTGGTGACCTGAAGATACCCGCTAAAGAAGCACACGCCAATGATGATCCGCTCCAGTACATTTACCAAGTTCAAATTCTAGAGGAGTCCCACGATAAAAGCCATGAAAAGGGAAAAGCCGCTCAAAAGGACAAGGGACAGTGGAGTGGTAGATTGGTTGATGTTCACTGTAATACGATGAGGTATGTTGATGTCATGGTATTGGAAATATCCGATCTAACGTTTTTTTTTTCTGTTAGTCGTGATCGCCTGGCTTTCTCAAAGTCAATTCTCCGTAGGTTCATCCGTGACTGTGTTGACCGTGATGCAGCCGTGGCTTCGCCCTGGACTGTAAAAGAGGCGATTGCCAAGCACTACGGCGTGGATTCTATCATGCCAGAGGAAACTCGGAGAGGCGTCGAGAACATTAAGAAAGGTGAGATTAACAAGCGGAAAAAGATTTGGGAGGATAAGGAGGGGCCTTCAACGAAGAAGCAAAAGAAATTGACGGCGGCTCAAGAAGAGAGGGGTGAGTTGATGATATGCTTCTCGTTGTTCATCCTGAATCGGCCTTAGTGAAAGCCCTTGCTACTGTTGCAGAAACGCGAGAACGGGAGGCGCGAGAGAAGGTAGTAAGGCAACAGAAAGCCAAAGAGGAGGCTGAGCGGCTCGCGGCAGAAAGGAAGAAGAAGAAACCCATACGCTACCCGACTGAGGATTTAGATGTTCGCATCTCGGATAAGGAAAAGAAAGGTGGCATCAAGGTCAAGAAACCAACTCCAAGTCGAGCGCATCTGCCCTTCGGCGAAGATCAGGCTACTTTCGAGTCCTTTCTCATGGCCTGGAATTTCTTGGTTGTGTATGGGTGAGTTGATGTTAGGATCTAGCAAAACTTTCGCGTTGATGCCGTATTACAGCCAGCCATTGCACATTTCTCCGTTTACGATGGACGACTTTGAACACGCGCTTCGGCATTCCGTCACCGAACCTCCATGCCCTTTGCTCTGCGAGATACACGCCACGCTCATTTATAATTTGCGCACTGTGCCATTTAATCGCCATAGTGCCGTACTTTCCTTATTGCATGTGAAGGATACTCTGGAGGAAGAGCACAGAATTTTGGGTATTACAATTGACCAACTAGCAGCTGCGATGGCTGATGTAGGGAACAATTGGGAACGTGTCCCACTTCGCATTCAAGATGCGAGAGCTGGGTGGGAAGATGCCTTGGTTGGATGTCTAAAAGACGTAAGGTAGCGCAACGTCTCACTTTTGGTCGCTAAAGGACTTCTCCAGCATGCCACATTGGAAAAATTTCCCCGCCTGCGAGAGGTACTGACAAGGCTACTCTTCGCACCTGAACCGAATGCGGAATCGTCGTCCTGTTCATCCAGCTCGCGGGTTTCTACCCCTGTCTCTTATTCGTTAACGTCATCGCCCGGGGAGCGCTATCATGCTCTTCCACCCCCTGATCGCATCGCTATCTTGGCCTTTTTGTGCAACCTCTCTGTATCGAGCAAGGCAATCCATACCCATATGGAAACATGCGAAGAATCTTTGACTGCGTTACGGAAAGAAAAAATCGAAATCAACCGATTGAAGAAGCAGTAGTAAGTTTGATGAGGGGACATTGGTGCGCAAAAAGTGATGTTTATTGACAGTACCGAGGAAATGAATACTCTTGCGGGCGACGCGGGGCCGAAGAAGGAACCAACTCCTGTCGGAACAGAGGAAGATGTTGCTACGCATGACTCCAGCGATTTATCGGATGCGCCGTCAGAGGAAGGTTCGGAGACGGC
Organism: Neoboletus magnificus; assembly: GCA_003316145.1. NCBI lineage: Eukaryota > Fungi > Basidiomycota > Agaricomycetes > Boletales > Boletaceae > Neoboletus > Neoboletus magnificus. The sequence goes on along the minus strand of QFEI01000027.1, from coordinate 52,973 downwards.
CTCGGCGACCAGTGGTCGTCAGAAAATCACATCACGCCAAAAAGACCTCCGCCAGAGAGCCCATGCTCAAGCACACGCAAAGCAAAGGGAAATTGCTCGCGCGAAAGTTGCCGCAGAAAAGCAAGCACAGGCAGAACACCGTCGCCTTGACGAAGAAGTTAACAAACTTGAACGACGACTTGAGAGCATCGAACGAGAGTTCCGAAAGCTGCTTGGGGCCATCAGAGTCAAGCCACTGGGCAAAGATCGGTTCCACAATCGAATTTGGTGGTTTGACGGCATGGGTTCCATGTCTTTGTTGGGTAGCGGAGGCGTCGTCCAGTACGGTACTGGTCGTATATTTCTTCAAGGACCCACTGATACGGAACTCGAACTGATGTCGAGAAGAGAGGAAAATGACATTGATGCCAGAAGACAAGAGGAGGAAGGGGAGGGACTCTTAGCCCCCGGAGAGTGGGCAGTATATACGGAGCCTGAAGAGGTGGGGAATCCTTATCACAAGACACAGTCTAACTGATGACATCGCATCAGGTGGACGACTTTGTGGCGTGGCTAAATTCGAAAGGCGTTCGAGAATTAGCACTCAAGAACACGTTCACGAAATGGTGGAATCATATCGCCCCCGGGATGCGTAAACGTCTCTCGGTTCGTCATCTCGTGGGTGGGGAGATGGGTCAGCTGACAGGATTTGCTACAGGACCTGAACGTGAATGCGAAACTTCCGGAAGCTCGGCGTTCGACGCGAGTGAAGACCACTGTCGGACATGACATCTTGAGGGAGTCGTATATGGTGTGGACGAATCGTCGAGCGGTAAACTCTTCGTAACCAATTGTAAGGGCAAGCAGTTCGTTGTGTACTTATGGACTGATCGACCGTTGGCTACCTCGACTTATACATAGCATATAGATCAGCAAACATACTATTTATCCATCATCCGACATGTATGTAGACGTGACCTTGGTTGACTGTTCAGATCTTCAGACTTGACCCGATTGGCCGCGCTTACTTAAATAGCCTAGAACACTCAACATTACTTTACTTTTATGGAAGTCCGAGTGTTGCCATTGTCCTCTTTTTTTTTTTTTGCGGAGCTTGCATAAATCCGGATCATATATTGTCAGGGATGGGGCTTCTGCTCTGCATCCGCCCCGATAGAGTGCTCTCCTCCCGTACCTCGCTCTGCGCCGCAAAGAATGTCTTCCCTCCCAAACTCCTTCACATATGGTTCTGTCTCTAGCGTCCACAGCGTTCGAGATGCCTTCGCTTCCTGTAAGTATCCTCGTCGCTTCGCGGTCGCAATCATTTGGATTCCATGCCCCTGCAGATTGTCGCTCGCAGTACTATCCCAGCTCGAATGTGCAAGCATCTGACTTGGCCAATGATTCCTCCGACGATGAGCCACCCCTATCTGTGCCAGTGGACCTCTCAGATTCCATGGATGGCTCCTGTGCGGAAAGACATCCTCATCGCATGCGAGTCCCAGGGCCGAACCCTGTATCACTCCGAGTTTCCAAGGCGGCCCTTCAAAGCGCTAGTATGAGAGCATGTTCCAGTCCTCGCCAACCCATCGGAGCTTCCAGGGGTGGCGAAACTGCCCCTTTGTTGAGGAAAGCCGCTTCATTCACGGTGTCCTCATCTTACCCTAGTCGCATGAATTATAAGTCTTTGGGTCGTCCCGACGGTCCCAGTACTGTGCCGCAAGACTCGATTCCTGTCCCGTCTACTACGATTGTTGAGCATCATTACAGGGGCAAGAGTACCTACGGTCAGACGGTGAGCCTGGTGAAGAACCACCCCTTGGAAGGATATTTAATGCTTCCCTTTAGCTATTCAATTGCATCGCAGTACTTCTGGGGATAGGCATGCTCTCCGAGCCATTGGCGTTCGCATACGCAGGGTGGTTGTGGGGCACAGTACTTATCACCTTTTTTGGCCTCATCACCTGCTACACGTGAGTTGTTCTCGGTATTCGATGAATTGATCTAATGTCGGAATTCAGTGCTAAGCTGCTCGCGCACGAGATTCTAGATGACCCCCGTCTGCGTTCATATGCTGACATCGGTCGAAAAGCATTTAGTCCCAAGTCATCCCTGTTAACAAACATCTTGTTCTGTCTTGAGCTCTTTTCCCTCAGGTATATATGCATATATCTTTTGGGGCATCGGTTGATTCAACAGATTTTTTAGTGTTGTCCTCATCACACTGACGGCTGATTCCCTGGAGGCAGTCTGGCCCGCTTACTCCGCCGACACCTACAAAATCCTTTCTCTTTTCATGTAAACACCGCTCTTATTTGTTGGCATTCCGATGTTTACGTCCCAATCGTACAGTTTGGCTCCGACGGTTTTCATGCCTTTGTCTATACTCTCATTCACATCACTACTGGGAATTAGTTCGACGTTGCTCGTCATTATAGTCATATTCATGGACGGGTTTTCCAAAGCAGATTCTCCAGGTAGCCTCTGGAGTCCCGCACACACTTCCATCTCTCCAGGGAGTCTTGGAGAGGTTGGGGTAGCATTTGGTTTATTCATGGCCGGGGTGAGTAGCTTGTGTTGTTTCTTCAATGTAGGCGCAGGGTTAAATTTCCAGTCAGTTCTCGGGCCATGTTATCATACCCTCGCTGGCTCGCGACATGATAGACCCCTCGCAATTTGATCATATGGCTAACCGTGCATTTGTAAGTCAACCAATTTGTAAGGGACAACGTGCAATTGAATTGCTTTATAGCTTGCTGCAACGTTGATTTATGCCATTATCGGGTACGCAGGATATCTTATGTTTGGCAATTCGGTAAGCGATGAGGTGCGGCTGTATGTTTCGATCTCATGATGCACTACCTTACCCAAACATCACAGATAAGCAGGGATTTACTCGCTACACCGGGCTATAATTCGACACTAAACCAATTAGTGATGTGGTTGCTTGTCATTACTCCTTTGTAAGAAATGGTCTATTGCATCTTATAAATTCCGCCACCTGAATATCTGCCGTCAGATCGAAGTTTGCTTTGAGTACCAGGCCAGTGTGTATTGCTTTGTTGCTCCTTGTTGCGCAACTTGCTGATCATTCAATATAGTTGAACATCATTTTAGAGAGTATGCTGGGCTTGGAAATCACTTCTTCACTAGTCTCAGTGGAGGATGGGAAAGCATTATCACCAGAGAACGGACAGAAATTATCAAAACAATTTCTCGTGGCTCTTGAGCGTATCATGGTTCCGGCCATGTCGATCCTGGTTTCAATCCTTATCCCACAGTTCAGTTCCCTGATGGCGTTCCTTGGTTCGTTCTCTGCCTTTGTCATTTGCGTCATTGGTCCGATTTCTGCGAAAATTGCAATGACCGGACGGTGTCAATGGTACGATGCAGTTCTGCTGGGGATATCCACATTGATGGCAGTGTGGGGCACATTCTCCGCGTTCTGGACAACGTGAGGATTATGGTTCGTACATGGTTATAATCGAAGCATCAAATTGCAGACGAAGAGTAGGCCCAGGAGTATGTTACTGAAACAATAGAATTAAACACGTTGACATAGAGGCCAACCAACACGATTGTATGTGATTTTGGCGAGGTACATGAGACACTTTAGATGCATAGTACAGCTATTTTGCTTGCACAGAGTGCGCGATAACCTTCGATAATTCTACAAGACCAGTGAGATGATGTGTTTATGGAGATGAAAAGCCACTCACGGGGTAACTTTACGTTTTCACGAATAATAACGGATTCTATCTGGTTATCCGGATTGGGGGGGATCGAGACGACTTGCCCATCCATGGTCCATCCCTGCTTTGAGACCCAGGCTTCAAGCTCGGGCCCTGCCAGATCAACATATGACCCAAGTCTGTCCAATCCTATGCGCGTGAAAGTAGCCTTGACGGCACGCGCAGCGACCTCTCGAATGGCATCCTCGAAACCTATACATTCAACCGTGTAATTTTCTCTCAAGGATTCGAGCTCTTCAGACTTGTAGAAAGTCCAGAACGCTGGGAAGCGGCACTGATGGAGGAGATCATAAAGGTTTGTGAGTATTGGGAGAAGAGTCGGGAGAGGATCAGGTTCATCAGTGTTTGCGTTGGGCAGTCTGTCATCCAGGAGGGATAGACAAAGGTTGAAATCCGGGAAGGGCTCGGCGGTTAGGGCTTTGAGAAGGATGTTGACGACCACATCTGGGTTATGTAGGTCAGGGTTAAATTGGTACCTAATAGGGAGTTAGACTCGAGGACGTGTTCCAGGAAACTAAACATACAGTTTCAAAATGGCGAGATTGGCAAGGCAATCGTACTCCCCGCCCCTGATCTGATGGTAGAGATAGTCCTCCAAAATCCCGACATTGGATGGGTTATATCGATCTAAATTTGACCGTCTCTCTCAGATTCCAAGGACTTGGGTGAAACGACGTACCGACACCTGATACAAGATTTTCGATCAGCTCTGTTCGTGTGGAAGGTGTCAGCCATTCCGTTGTTGCTGAAGCCATCCTGTCTTGATTTTTTCACGTAGCCGAAAGTTGTACTGGCAGGACCAAAATGGTGGTGCATGACCCTGAACCCCTTACGCGTGAGATATCTGCTCTCAAGAGCAAAAAGCCATATTGCCTTCCGCTGCCCAAACCGTCAGTCTATCTGGAGCAAGGATCCTGCACACTCTGACCACCCCAGCGTTGTTACTCATCGGGTATCTTTATTCAGAAAGACCATGAATGTCGACGGCGAGCCTCGTGCCAACTCAACATGCGAAGACAGCATCGAGTCGTGCAAGCAACCTGATGCCATGTTCCTAGACAACCTTCCAGAAGATGGATACTCTCCATCAGCAGTTACGTCTGGAGTAGCTGTGGCCACAGAACAAGCGGTCTCGGGATTAAGACCAAATTACCATGCAAAGTTTATCCTAAACGGACATACGATGTCGATATCTGCTCTCAAGTTCAGTGCAAATGGAAGCTTGCTCGCGTCTTCTGGTGCATTTTACCGCGTCCATCCAAATTGAATTGTCTGATGGTATTCTCTATCGAAGCAAGCCGCCGACAAGCTAGTCAAAATTTGGGACGCATACACTGGCGAAATTCTTAAAACATATGAAGGCCATCATGAGGGTGTCAACGACGTTGCGTGGTCGTCCGATGGAGACTTCCTTGCATCTGCTTCGGACGATAAGTCCATCATTCTTTGGAACATGGAACGGGTAAAGCCTTGCAGTGTTCTAGTTTGGTTGGGTGCTTATCCTAATGTGTCAGGGAGATCTTGCTAAAACACTCCAAGGTCATACCAACTTCGTATTTTGTGTGAACTTTAATCCGAGATCCAACCTTTTGGTCTCCGGAGGGTACGACGAAACGGTACGCGTCTGGGATGTGGCAAGAGGTTGGTAATACTCTACCGAAAGAGGGTGGGTTGACGCGTCTAATGTATGGTAGGGAAGTCTCTGAAGGTCTTACCTGCGCATTCCGACCCTGTGACAGCTGTTGGCTTCAATCACGACGGCACTCTCATAGTGTCGTGCGCTATGGATGGACTAATGTAAGTGTCACAGGTTGCGTATGAGGCGGACAGAGAGCTTGATAGCGTCTTAGCCGAATATGGGACTCAGAGTCGGGACAATGCCTCAAGACATTGGTAGACGATGATAATCCGATATGGTCCGCGTAGCCCATTGTCAGGTGGTCGGTCGTTGATCCTCGCTGCAGTTCTCACGTGAAGTTCTCGCCGAACTCAAAATTCATCCTGGCAGCTACACAGGATTCCACTATTCGACTCTGGAACTTCCAGGATTCACGCTGTGTAAAAACATACACAGGGCATACCAACCGCACATACTGTCTCTTCACATGTTTCATCACGACCAAAGGCCACTATGTGGTGAGCGGCAGCGAGGATGCCAAGGTCTACATTTGGGATTTGCAGAGCCGCGAGATTGTGCAGATCCTCGAAGGGCACAGGGGTGAGTGAGACCTGATCTTGAACTAGACTGTCTGATATCGTATGGTCAGACACGGTGTTGGCTGTGACTGTGGGTATTTCGGTTGTCGCGTGGCTTATCATCGCTTGCTAATGGCTGCGGAGCAGACTCACCCTAAGAAGGCCATCATCGCCTCTGCCTCGATGGAAAAGGATTTGACGATAAGGCTATGGTATGATGAGTGACACTGCAATATCTACACGTACTATGGTGTACATTTCTCACCATGTTGTGTGACTCGGCGCAGCCATGGAATATGCGAGGCAATTCTACAGCCGGCATGACTCAGCGACCTTATCTAGTTCAAACTCCACCACACCCGGTCTTATATAAACCCCCACAGACAGCCCTCTCAGACAACACAACCACCACACTCGCCACTCCTCTACGTGAGTCCCCGCTTAGTACCCCCGCCCCACATTGCTCATCTATGTGCAGAATGCAGATCTTTGTCAAGACCCTGACCGGAAAGACCATCACCCTCGAGGTCGAGTCCTCCGACACCATCGACAACGTCAAGGCCAAGATTCAGGACAAGGAGGGGTAAGTCCTGTGACATTTGTACTCGCATTCCCCACCTCACATCCGACAGCATCCCTCCTGACCAGCAACGCTTGATCTTTGCTGGAAAGCAGCTTGAAGATGGCCGCACGCTTTCTGACTACAACATTCAGAAGGAGTCTACCCTTCACCTTGTGCTCCGCCTCCGTGGTGGGATGCAAATCTTTGTCAAGACCTTGACCGGCAAGACGATCACCTTGGAGGTTGAGTCTTCGGACACTATCGACAACGTTAAGGCCAAGATCCAGGACAAGGAGGGTATTCCTCCCGACCAGCAGCGTCTCATTTTTGCTGGGAAGCAACTGGAGGATGGCCGTACTCTTTCAGATTACAACATTCAGAAGGAGTCGACGCTTCATTTGGTGCTTCGTCTGCGCGGCGGTATGCAAATTTTCGTCAAGACTCTCACTGGCAAGACCATCACGTTGGAAGTGGAGTCATCCGACACAATTGACAACGTGAAGGCGAAGATTCAGGACAAGGAAGGCATTCCCCCAGACCAGCAACGTCTCATCTTCGCTGGAAAGCAACTCGAGGATGGACGTACCCTTTCCGATTACAACATTCAGAAAGAGAGTACGCTACACCTTGGTAAGTCACTCCGATTTCTCCAAAATTCTAGTACTGACAACGTCACTTCCAGTCCTCCGTCTACGTGGTGGATGTTGAGAGCATGTTGCAGAATTGGCGGATTTTAGTGTACCTCAATTATATCGTTGGGCGCAGCATGTAGTTGCAATGTTTGATGTGATGCATGTTACACTTTGCTGCATCACGAGCGATCCGACTAGGTACAAGAGAAAGTTGAGGATAAGTTTAAGAGACATGGTCATTCAGAACTTCGCCGACACCTGGATGCTTCTTACGTCGCTTGCGCTTTCGCGCCACAGGGGTCACCATACTCCCCTCAATTTCAGTATTTTTCCTTTTCTGTTTTACGACTGGATCAACAGTCGGAACCCCATCGTTGGTGCGGGGCGAAGAGACAGGTTGTCTTGTACGAGGTACTGCTTTTTTCTTCATACTGAGAGGATTTGCACCCTTTGGAGTCCTTCTGCGAGGAGGTTGAACCGGGGTATCAGCTCTGATGGCAGCCAGCTCTGCAGCGCTGGGTTGAAACGCCTTTGCTTCATTCTAGACCCCCAAAAATTAGTAGACGCATGACCAGGTCTCAGTGGGAGACATGCCTGTTGTTTAGCTTTCAACGTTACATCGCTCGGCGGTTCTAGAATCATCACTGCACGATTGATGTGGACGATCGGCACCGCAGGCACCAGTCGAAGTTTGGCGCGAAGCGTTTGCGACTGGGTCGCTATAACGTAGCGATGCTTGTTGGAGTCACCTACAGAAGCGTCAAGGCTACATGCATCAATTGGATACGAGAGACTTTCCGACCACGCTTGCGATGCATTCTTCTCCAAGTATGGCTTCTCTGTGGTTACATTTTCTGCGTTCGAATGATTTTGCGAGATCAACTGCTGCCTGCTGAGGCATTCCCTGCAGATACAATTCATGAATGCAACATTGCGTGATCACTGAGTATCAGACTAGTCAGACCATCCGGGACCAGTTGCGACAGTCAAGTTTCGTACTAGGCTTGACAGTTCCTTGGAGCACAACGCTCAATTGGTGTTGCAGATCTACCTTTGCCGCCACAGCCAATCTGCACATTTCGGAGTCAACTAGGCATATATGAGCTCGGATTGGATCGGCGGGAGGCAGACATACTCAGGACTTGATAAGGCTGCCGAAACCCAAATGATAGGGAGTACAATGACATGAGCTTTCTGTATGTTTTTGCCCTCTTTTGCCTCATGGTGTGAAATTTAGCCAATTGTTTAGTTGGAAACTGCCGGGGCCCAACACAAGTGGTTGTTTAGTCTTGTTGTGCAGGAGCTTGACTACACTCTCCGAAACGTGGGTCACCATGAGATTGAAGTTGTTGGGTATACTAGTGGCTCTGTTCAGGTGAGTAGGGCATCGTTAGTCCTGGAGCGAGTTAGGGTTGGCTGACTCTACCCAGCACCTGCCTTTGCCTTGACCTCGTTGGACACGTGCAATGGAACGATTTATGTCCGAGTGGGTTTGGGTTTCAATCCCACCGTATTCGCTGACGGCCAAGGAGCCCAGATTATAGAGCGCTTGGTCCTGCCAAGGTCATCCTTGACGCAGGCAGATACTCTGGCCGCGTAACACAGCAGGGAAACTTCTCCATGTATGCATATCATATCCCTGAACGTCATTGATTAGCAACTGAATTTTGTTATGGTTATGCAAGACCAGACGTGGATCCAGGGATGTATGTTCTCTCAGTCACATCACACGACTACGTGTTCGATCAAGTACGCTAGCTGGCTTTTCTTTCACTCGCCCTCGCTGATCCTCAAATGGTTAGTTCCGCGTAGATGTGTTGGACTCTACTAGCCCACCACACGTTAGGTCCCACATGCTCGGAACGTCCCTAACAACTGCTGCATCCGCGTCTTCACGATATCCAATTGTTTTGACGCCTCGACACAAGAACAATTACTTCAAGCCTCGCGAATCATTCAACTTGTTGGGCATGTTCCAAAATCCAATGATCATGATCATGATGTTGACAGGAGTGATGATGCTTGGGATGCCATACATCATGGTAATCCTGCTATTTCCAACTGATGTACCCTGCTCACACATTGAGCCAGAAAAGCCTGGACCCACAAACATTGGAGGGACTCAAAGGCCAGCAAGGAAGGATTGCAAACATTCAGAACTCCCTACAGAACGGGGACGTCAAGTCTGGGTAAGTCTGCGACATGATTGCAAAGGAATATGCTCATATCGAACTAGACTGTCGGCCCTACTGGCTGCCGAAGAGGAGTCCAAAGCATCCGTGACGAGCGGAAGGTCTCCAGGGAATGGGGCAACAGTACAGCAGCGAAAAGCTGGAAGAGGCAGTAGACGGCGATGAAGTAGAGTAACGTATCCAGAACATTTGGTGAGACTACGCTCTACCATAGAACTGGGCAACTAGCCCGTGGTCAGAGTGGGTAATTGGTCCAGGAAGGTGGTCTCCTGCATGAGTGTCTGGGTACTCTAGTATGCGATGAAGGTCGGCGTTCCTGTATATCGATGAGCCATGACGGACGAATGTGAAGCCCCCACACACACACCTTTGTTTGAATCGGGCAAGAATAACGTGAGGATTCTGTAAGTAGGCTTGGGATGATTCCACGCTGCTGCCAGTCCTGTCGAGTAATTGAGGAGCAACCGGGGCACCACGGACTATCTGGCGTACTGGTCGTCGGAAGTGGATGTTACTTCTAAAATATACATATTGTCGTTCTTGCTGGCATCTTCGCCTACGCGGGCTCCCGGTGCAGGCAAAACCTTGACACCGGACAGAGCGAGTTGGCTGGAAGTGCTGCTGATGGTCGGCTTAGTTGCATTGGGGGGATCGTAGTTGAACACCAGCACATGTTCGTCGGGAAACCGAGGAAGCAGCGACAGAGGAGAATCGTCGGCGTAACGATATTCTATGTCGGCGTGGATGAGTGCACTACTCTGGCCGGCTGCGTTGTGCTGAAGAGACGAGTGGGCAACGAGGACATAATATGGCGGTTCAGACATATTGGACCAGAAATAGGCACTGTCCCAACCTCGGCACACACATTGATGTACCGCTCATATTCGAGAATGCTCTTCTGGATTTCGGAGGCCTGTTATGCCCTGATAACCCTCATCGTAGTTTGCTTTCTCGCCATTTCTTGCTTTGCACTCCTCGAACAAGCAGTCCGAACTGCACCTCATTCTTGGGCGAACAACTGGGACACTGTCACCATAGGCGCGACATACTGCCTGGTGGTCTGTGTCTGTGCTTTCCTCCAATGGTGCTGATCCCTGACGTCCCCCGACAGCTTCTCCTCAGTATCGCGTTTTGCACGAAGCGTCGCATCGCGGTCCGGAGGAGACTGCAGCGGATATCGAAAACCCATGGTGGGATCAACAAGGATGACCTTCCAAAGGCAGGTCCGCGTCTGTCCGTCCCCGTCTCTTACACTTCATATTTCTGTCCAGGTAGTCCACGAGTATATTTCCCAAGAGTATGCGCGTTCCTGTTTGATCTCTTACGAGTGTCAGCCGCGGGAGACGACGCATCCCGGTTGGGGTACACCCGGCACTGAGCATGGCGGCATCCGCTTTCGACGCAGCGTGCTTGATACCATCGCTGACATTGGTCTGCATGGATGCTTGTCAAAGCGAGTCGGCTTTCTGACTAACGTGTAGATGCCCGAGCACATCTCGTGATACCCAACCTCCCTCCTCTGAAGCCTCATTCTCGCATGATACACCATTTCCGATTCGTTCTCCCACTTTTACCCAAGGATGATGAGGGATTGACCTCCTTGCATTATTACGATTCTGCCATACAGCTTGCCCGTACCTCAACCAGGGAACCTACCGAGGACGAGTTTACACTCGGACTGCGAGCCGCTGACGAGATCCGAAGGATGTAAGGCGGTTTTCTTTTTGTTGTTGAATGTGAACTCATCACATGTGGACCAGCTTGAACGAATGTCGCATCGAAATGCTCGAAGAGTCCAGAACACAACTGAACGTGTCTCCCCAGACGACGGTCAAGTCGCAACTCCCTTTGGCATTTACACAAACCCATTACACTCAATAATTATTCGTGCTCTCGTCTAATGTAAGCCCTCAGCGTACACCTCTTGCCAACTCTTTCTGGAGCTCCATGCATCCCAGTAGGCAGAAATCTTTGGGTGAAGTTCAATTCCTAAACCATTCTCTAGGGCCCGAACGCCGTCCTGCCCGCTGCCACCTCCAGCAACGAGGGCAATCCGGGCGAGCCACGCGGCAAGATGGAAGTCGTCTTCGCCCGGGTTATCGCCACCAAAGAATGGCGTGTCAGGCAACAATCCCGCAAGTTCCTCGGAGATGAACTGCTTCAGGTTGTTCCAATGGGACTTGGACTGCTGGAAGAACGCCTGCTTGTCAGTTTCGGGCGCAGTTCCTTGGTAAATCGAGTGAAGGAATCCGTTGCTAGCGAACTTCGAGTCGTAGAACACCTTGTGCTGGGCAGCATCTGGCTGGGAATAGTGGCGCCCAAGTGCGTCTTGTCCTGGAGAGCACGCGTCGGTCGTATGTAAGGACTAGATGACACGACGCACGATTTTGAATAAACTCTGCTGCGAAAGATGCACCCTTTTCCTGGAGCTCCTGGTCGGAACGCTGAAAGCGGGTCAATTATCTCTGGATGCCAGTTGACCGATCCTTACAGCAAGAAGCAGAGGAAAGTTTGGATCATACTTGTCCTCGTGGA
>QFEI01000027.1:0-33620 GCA_003316145.1 Neoboletus magnificus | reverse complement strand
CCCCCCACACCCTGGCCCTAGCAGCCCCCGTCCGTCCGTCCTGCCGCCCCCATCCCTCGACACCTCTTCCGAATTCTTCCAGGTCCTCGCTGCACCCTACCATCCACCCCGGGAACCTCCTCCTTTGCACCGTGCTCAACCCCGTCCTGGCCATGTCGCGAGGTGTCGTGCCACAATCAACTGGACCGCAGCTCCCCCCACGCCCTCCCCTCCGTCGGCGAGCTCTCATCCAGCAACTCAGCTCGATCAGCCCATCTATCAGCCCCATGGCCGTTGGGCTTGGACGCATGGTCTCCCACTCGACCACCCAAAGCAGCTTCTGTCCCTGCGAAGTAGGCATTCTCTTTACATGTTCGCACGTGATACTCATTCACTCCGAGAGGGCGCTCAGTGCTCTGCCTCTATCGACAGCGGGACTGTCGCTGACAAAGAAATCAAGTACATCTGTAGAAGGTAAGCGTTCCGAGTGTCGCCACTCCACGGGTGCTGAGATGCAACTCAGGTGGGAATCGAGCAAACAGAACGAGTGGTATGGCTTCTACTCAGAGGCAAGTCCCCTCCGTTCCAAGCCGAATCCTCGGCTGACGCCTCTTTCGGCAGCTTGCCTTATACAAGTCGGAACAATACCTCCGGCCCCTTCAAGGCGACGTTGTTCCCCACATCATCGGCGTCCATGTCATGCCCGAAGCTGTGAGCGTGACCATGGAAATGCCCCACTCCTCGTTCTGGATAGAGTCCTCTCCGAGTATGCCTCACGCACTCAAGGAGAAGGTGATAGCCGCATTCGAGAGGATCCATGCACAGGGTGTTCTTCACGGCGATCCCGAGCTGCGACATATGCTCATCGGTGCCGACGGCAAGGTCATGATCATCGACTTTGGGATGAGCAGGGCGACCAGGGAACATCCATCTGTCGGCATCGAGAGAGCAGAGCCAGAAGAGTTCAGACTAGAAATGCGCAAGGTCAAGTACAAACTGGACTACATGGGGGCACGAAAAAAGGAAGGGGACAAGGTTGACGATTACCTCCGTCGAGTCCGGAGGAACAGAAAAATATCGGAATTATGGAAACGCCGTGCCAAAGGGGAACGCGTGGGTCCAATTCCGCAATACGAAGAGGACCCGGAAGAGTATGAGCTGGACCCTCCGGTGAATGCCCAGGATTTTCAGGAAGACTGGATTACGGCTTCAGATGATAGCCCACTACGCGTCGTCGTCCCTGGACAGACACCCGAACAGGTCGCGGAGCGGGTGCAAACATTCCTCTGGAAACTAGAGGAAATATGCTCGCCTTCTCCCTCCCCTTCCGCGCTGAGACCCGAGTCTCCATATTCATCACCGACCAGACATGGCCACCCCCAGATGCCACGCGCCGATCAGGAAAACGCCGAAGTTGCGTCCTTGCTGCCTCTTAGACAGGCCCGTTCTCACACCGAGGACGAGTGGTGCCGGGCTCACACGGCACGTCGTCTTAAGAGACTTCAGCCGAGACACGTTGCTGCGTTCAGTAGTCCGTCCCACAGATGCGAAGATGACCTATTTCCGCTCTCCGCCAGACATATCGAGGGAACCTCCATGCGCCGTGACTATATTCGCCACAAACATCTCAAGAACACGTATATTTCGTCGCTTTCAAGTAATCCGAGCACTGCGGTCACGTTCCCCAGCTCGATCGATATACCGGAGCACCCAAGAAGCCTCAAGCCAGAGGAGTACCGGAGGATACAGGAGTTGAGACGCCAGGCGATGCTACAATACTCGAGGGCACCCAAGGGTATTCTGAAAAGGAGACGGGATGACGATGACGTCGTTGATCCGAACAACCAGGTGGTCGCAGCGACCCATCCATCCTGCAAGAAACTTCGTTTTCCCGAGCAGCTCGCCCCTCCGTCTCCCAGGGGACGTACGCCGTTTCCTGATTCATCAAGTGGTCGGCGATCACGTGTTGTCGTATATTCGCGGGCGTACAAGCGTCTGATGGTACCTAATGCGCGACCAGAGTTGATTGATTTTACACTCCCGTCACTCAGAACGCTTTCTACGCTTGTCGGATCATTGATGCCTTGGGTTCATTCGCAATAGAGATGTGAGCAATGTGACGTTTCGTGCCTTGTCCTATCAGTATCGTCTTTTTCATAATTTTCGATTGTACTGTATATTTTTCAACGGGCGATCGTAGTGATCGAGAACGCGCACGACAGAGTCTCTGAAAACGTATCTGAAGTTCCGACCGCAGTTTATGTGGACACTGAGTAGTCAAGCAATCCAACAGGTACCAAACTAGCTATCCGTGCAAATGATCCGAGCGAAACGGCGCTCGTAGGTGCGTCAAGTGCCACGTCTATGCTCATGCAGGGCTTATCTCTCCGCCTCAGGTGGCACATGGTGCATGATGTGGCACTGTCATTCATATCTTGACCTCTCTCGCTAAACGCGACACTGTAGAGACTGTCTGCCAGACCGGGTAGTGTTTCAATGGACCAAACAGAGCAATCTCAATATGAATTCCCCATACAGCTATCTGTCGGCTGTATCGTGTGAGCAGCACAGTTCTCATCATCCCTTTCGCTCGTCCCTTGTGACAGCATACTCCTGGAAATGACGACGCCATCATCTCCATGGTCCGTGCCAAGGTGAGGCTGGTGCCTTTTCACTGGATGTTACCTCATTTACCACCCTTCCCCAACCTGTCAACACTGCCACATGCACTTCGCATCCCTTATAATAACCTTGGCCCAGATCAAATTTCCTATTTCTCTTCCTCTCCGTTTGAGCGCCTGAGATGTCGTCCGAGAAGAATGACACAAGGGTCCCATACAAGGGCTCCGACGGCTCCTTGCAAGACGAAGAGTTTGCTACTTCTGGTCAACCACACAAACTCCACAGGCAGCTCAAGAATCGGCATGTAGCCATGATCAGGTATATCCCTCCCCTTTTCCCCATCCTCCCATCTGACCCCAAGACCCGTGCAGTATTGGTGGTGTTATCGGTACCGGCCTTTTCGTCGGAACCGCCACCTCCCTTAGAAATGGTGGACCGGTTGGTCTTCTGCTTGGTTATATAGCCATGGGTACAATTGTGCTCGCAGTCATGGTAGGTCACCTCTCTTCCCGAGGCACTTTAATTTACGATCGCCGGCAAGGTATCGCTAGGCGAAATGGTCGCGTACTTGCCGATTGCTGGTGGCCATATCAGACTTGCAGACCGGTTCGTGAATCCTGCGCTGTCCTTCACGATGGGTTGGAATTATTGGTATAACTGGACGATTATTGGTATATTCGATCACTTGCCTGATTTCTTCGTCTGACTTGCATTCCCAGCTCCTGGTGAATATTTAGCACTCCTCGGCGTGTCATGGGGCCTCATACAATATCTCTCCCAGCCGAGTTATCTGCTGCTGCCCTCCTGATAGATTACTGGCACCCGAATGTCAACAATGCAGTCTGGGTGGTAATGTGTATCATCGTCGTCGTCACTATCAACATGTTTGGCGCTGGTGCCTATGGGGAGGCGGAATTCATCTTCGCGTGGGTGATCAGCCGACTTAGTTGTTCCCACTTACCAATGTCCTTGTCAGTTCTATAAAGGTGCTCACGATCACCGGTCTCATTATATTGGGTGTTATCCTTGACCTCGGGGGTGGCCCCAACCATGATCGGATCGGTTTCCGCTACTGGAAAAACCCAGGTCCGTTTGTGCAATACCAGGGGATCCCTGGCGCAAAGGGCCGGTTCCTCGGGTGGTGGGCTGTCCTTGACAACGCTGCTTTCTCTTTCATCGGCACTGAGATCGTTGCCGTAAGTTGGATCTCTCAATCCCCGTCCCATGTGCTCACTTTCTCAGATTGCTGCTGGTGAAACCAAAAACCCGCGTCGCAACCTTCCCAAAGCGATTCGCCGGGTGTATATTCGTATCCTCTTGTTTTATATTCTTGGCACTTTCGTGATCGGTCTACTCGTTCCGTACACCAATTCACAGCTAAAGCTCGCCAGTGGAACCGCAGCCTCGCCATTTGTCATTGCAATTCAAACCGCTGGAATTAAATCTCTACCTTCGGTGAGCGATGACCCAACCTAAATCGTCACACATCTCATTGCAGGACAGATTATCAACGCCTGTTTGTTGAGTTCAGCATGGTCAGCCGCATCCAGTGACTTGTACACGTCCTCACGTGCACTCTGTGTGTTCTATCCTACTCCCCGATTCGAGTGACTGACTCAACCATGCGGATGACCAGATGGCTTGGCTACCGTTGGTAATGCACCGAAAATCTTTGCGAGGACGTCCAAGTCTGGTCTCCCTTACGTTTCCGTCATATTCTGTGCACTGTTCACCCTATTCGCCTTCATGGCTATATCCAGCGGTGCCGGAACGGTCTTTAGCTGGTTTGCCAACATGACAGCCGTTGCCGGCCTCATGACCTGGTTTGGTATCTGTGTAACCTACATTCGCTTCTACAAGGGCTTGAAGGTACAAGGCATCGATCGTACGACCCTTCCATACTACACTCGCCTCCAACCATATGCCGCGTGGTACGGGGCTATTACGACCTTTATCATCTGTCTGGTATGTCTCGCATATTATCCTCCACTTCGAAATACGGTTCTGATATTATCTCAGTTCAATGGCTGGAGCGTCTTCCTCAGAGGAAACTGGAGCACTGCAACTTTCGTCACAAGTTATCTCCCTCTCATTATGTTCCCTATCCTATACATCGGAGCTAGGCTTTACTACCGCTCTCCACCCGTCAAAGCGGAGGACATGGATTTCGTGAGCGACATTGCGCAGATTGAAGCCGATGAAGCCCCGGACACCCCACCCAGAAACAAGATAGAGGCCTTCTGGAATTGGCTGGTGAGTTTCGCAGTGTTGTGGGCCTGTTCAATCGACGTCTTATACATTTTGGTCAAGATGTGAAATGTCTGGGGAGACTTTGGTTGTTGACACGCCGTCGGTCGATGTGTTCCCTTGGTGTTGCCCATACCACTGCTGTCCTCTACATGTAGTTGGAGCTTTTTTAAATCTGCTATTTCATTGATGCGTGATTGGAACCTTGGTATAAAGATACTTGGATTTTGACTTTTTAACTGTTACTACTTTACCTAGCTGACGAAAGAAGGGAAAGGAACGATGTGTGTGATACAGTGGAAAGATGACGCGTAACAGGATGCAAGTGAACTTAATGAGTGTATATATACGGGGCCGACCTGGGCCCTTGCACGAGGGAGCTCAACCAGAAAGATCGATGTAACCAGAGTTGCGCTCAGAATGAGAAAGACTGCGTGAATGAGTGTCTATACTTTGGATGAAGGGATATGAAGGTTGATAGCTAGACTCTGGCATTAGCGCTGCACATTGCCAAAAGTCGGAATCTCCCATTACCTCTAAACCAATTCAGGGCTTCCGAGGGCGAGGGCGCATCAAAATAGAGAATAGCCTTGTTATCGACGATCCGTAACGCTACAATCAACCTGGAATCAGCCCTATCTCCGTCTCGAACATGTATGGGTCTTACCATTGCCATGGGCAATACTAGCCGGTTGAGGTAGGGTCTGCATACGAAGAACTGCCCAGAGGTCTACTGAGGACATGGGGTCTCTCCCCTCGCTCGGATCACGACAAAGAACCAAAAGGTCATTGCAAAGAATACCAATGAGAGGTCGAGGTGTCAATTCAGGGGCGAGACAGTCAACCTGCACAGCAAAAACACCACCCTGGGCATTGACAGTCTCAAATGATACGACGGTCTTGCGAACGACACGAGTCAACATCAGCGGTCCATCCATGATGAGACGTCTTTCCGAGAGTCATTAGCGGTCGAGTGACAGCGACGGTGACACTTACCGATGGGGTTGAACTAGTGGACTTGGGAACTTCCCTCTAATCCTGCTTTGCCATTGCACCAACTTCCGTCGAGTTTCAGACTCCCGCTTCCCTTCGTTCATGTTGTTCGCCAGCAACGATATCTCAGCTAGTGCCTTATCGAGTGCGTCATCCATGAATGAGTAAGTAGGTGGGGTGCTTCGCATCAACTCTTCAAGCTGCGAAAACATCAACGTCTAGTGGAGGCACAGGAACACTTGCGGCTCACAAGCAAACGATATCGGGGTATCCGTTGAACAGGTAAGAGCAGATAGCCCTCCATGTTGAGTTGGGAGTGACGAGGGTTTACGCGGCATCGTTTGAGGAATGTCTTGATGCGCTTTCTTTGGCCAGAGGTAAGGTTAGCCATCGAGTCGCTTGAAGGGCTAGGAACGGTGTTGGAAAGGCCGGTGCTGGTCGGTGAAAAGGGAGATCCTGGACTGGTGTTCCCTGCCGGGGCTCTGTCAGTTGTCCAATATTTGATTCTCTGCACAGAGTTGTCAAAGTTGCTTGAGGAGGCAAATCAGCAGACCTATCTGACAATGGTAGACACCAACATACTTGATATAGGAAGAATACATCTTCATGAATGCAGCGTGTTTCAAGAAGATGCCTGCAACTCCTTTTGTTACCTCGATCGAGAGTTGGCCATCTGCATCGAGTCCTTCGCCCTCAGGAGGACGCTTCATCAAAGGTGCCGCAGCTGCTTCGAGCGCAGGGAGGAAGTTCTCTTTGTGGAATGAAAACAGGGCTTCGATGCCATTGAAGACAATTTTCCGTTCCGATGCAGGGATGATGGTTTCTTTGCCAGAACCGACACCGCTGATGAGGTTGACCTGGGCGGCACTGGGCTTCACGTAAATGTCAACGAGTTCTTGCAATCCTTTGACATAGGTCCTTTCGGTCCTTCCCAAGTTGTTAGGCTTTACTTTCAGAAATATCAGACTTGAACATACTCTACGATCTCTCGAACGACGAGGGCCCGTTTCCCCTTATCGTCCTTGTATTTTCGCTCTTCAGAGGAGCCACTGCTATCGGTAGTTGCGACACTAATGGTCTGCGAAGTCGTCCCACTCCTCAACCCCGCCATTGCTTCTGGTGATCGCAGTTGGCCAGATATCGAAGCTGCCCGAGAGATCGTACTTTCAGAGTTTGCTCTCTCTACGACAGTAGGTCTTCGAGAACGCGTGATACTGAGCGAGTCCTCTGGCGACCCTCCGTACATTGACAAAGTGGTACCTTGGGAGAGGTTCAAATCGTTCATATCTTTTAGATACGCCATTACAGAGCGCAAAGCCCGCGTATACGCTTCTCTTGCTCTCTCTTCCTCCCTGCGCGCAAGAAAATCGTCTGCATCAACAACCGAACTTGGACGCAGACCGGCTGCTGGTTCACCCATTTCAAGGTTACCAATGGCTGAGGCTTCCTGGATAGAATGAGTCGGAGAAGGAATAACCAAGTTTGCCACTGCATTTGCTTCCACCGTCAGAAAACTCCTGCGCTTGGAGGCTCGCGGAGAGGACGTCGGAGCGAGGTATTTCCCTGGGTTTGTTGACTCTGGGGGAGGTATATCTGCAGGGACCACGGGATCTTCCTCGTTTATGGGGGGAGACAGGGAAAGACTTGGAGTGGAATTGGGCATAGGTCCCAACGATCCGCTTGTTGAGAATCGGACGTCAATCTGAGGTAAAGTATTTGTCGGCGGTTGCAAAGGGCTTGACATACTGCTAACAACGACCTCAGGGCGCAGAGTACGACCATAAGAAGTGTTTGGCCGAGAGATCGTGGGGGAATCGGCTCTCATCTTTCCCATCGACATCTTCTTCAAGAATCCCCAGCGTCCTCGAGAGGCTACCTGCCGGTCTGCTGCTGGACTAGGCGTTCCACGACCCTGCTGAGGTTGTATGGGACGAGGCGGTGAAGTAGGGGGAGAAGCAATGGAGGAACGTGTCGATTCTGCAGCGTCAGTCTCTACGCCCTCCCAGGTTACATCAAAGAGGCTTTTTGAGTGGGTAGGCCGAGAAGCACGAGTAGGTGTAAGAGCTGAGACACCAAGGCTCGCGTAACGCGTAGGAATAATATGCCGTTCTGATTCGGGAGAATCACCTGCGATGCTGAGCAAGTTGGAACTAGAAGCTGAACCAAAATAGGGTAGCATGGATGGCCGCTCAGGCATCGCGACCACGAGATCCTCCATTAACCCCCGGGATCGCTCAAAACTCGTGCGCAGTTCTCCCGCGCTCTTCATCCTCCGGAGTTCATGATCAGTTCCATATACTGATTCACTTGGGTGGCGATGTGACAAGTTCGGGTTATCAAAGAGAGTCTCCGTACGTGGGCGTGATTTAGACTGATAAGACCGGTTTGGCGCAGTTTTTGTCCGCACGAGGGCACGATCGGGGACAGGAGGGACAGGAGGCAAGATAATAGGAGAAGTGGCAGACCGCTCAAGAGGAGGCGCTCGCGCTGGCGTGATGGTGTCATCTTCAGGAGGTAGTGCGAAACTTGCATCGAGGTCGGCACTACGAGGATCCGAATCTGTGTCTGTCTCAGCCCCAGCAGATGAGCAAGGGATGGAAATAGGCGGCAAGGGGATGGAAGGCGTCGAGGGAGGACAGAGCGGTGTGGCAGGAATTTTAGAGAGAAGCGGTTCCACCAGAGCTTGCCACGGTCCCTGGAATGGGTTGCCATCAAGATACAGTTCTTGTAAGAGTGGTAAGAGACACAGCCAACTAGGAAGTGCATGCATCTTGTTTCTTCGGATGCTGAGAGTGTGGAGACGATCGAGCGCGGCGAGTGAGTCGGGCAATGTGCCAATTCCGGTGGCATCCGCGATGAGTACACGCAAAGCTACCAGGTGAGACAAAAAAACTGGCAGCACGCGCAGCGGGTTGGACGCGACATTTAGTTCCTCAAGATTTTCGCAGGAAGCGAGAGCAGGAGGTAAGGCAACGAGGAAGTTGGCAGAGATGTCTAGCGCTAGAAGTGAATGGCAAATTTGGGGCAGCGTGGTCGTGAGGAAGGCAGGGATAGAGTTGGGAGTGCTGGAAGAGCCAACGAGGAGATGAGTAGTACCTGCATTCAGATACTAGCGTCAGCTAGGGCACAATGAATTGCTCTATACAAGCGTACCAGGTTCAACTTTAAGGTGTGCAATCGGCATCCCATCCCCTTTCACAATCAGTCCTCGCCCCTCCTCGGCCATGACAACCGCTGAGGTGCGCTCCTCGCCCTTGCTCTCGTTCGCGTCCTCGTCGTCACCGAAATCGTCCGTTTCATCGCTCGATAGGCCAACTTCGTCCCTTTCGTCGACAGTCTGCCAAGCCATATCGAAACTAGGATTCTCTCGAAGTCGCGGTATGCTACTCTCGTGTAGGCTGTTGGTATTGCTGAGCCCGATGGAAGAGGATCTCGACCTGATGCTGGCAGAGTATTCGGACCAGCGCGTTTGGTCTATTGGTGTCCTCCCAGCTGAGGAGGTGGTACCTTCGCCTGCAAGTACCCTGGCCGCACCATCGGACGCGATTCCCAGCGCAACGCCAATTTGCTCGTCTTCCACGGATACAATTTGCACGTGGCCGTGATCACTCGTGACCGGTGCACTCCCTGAGCTTGCATACGCCGAAGAGCGCGTCGAGGGAGAGGACGAACTAGCGGACGAGAGAGACGGGAGAGTTGAGGATGGCCTATCTGACGGACGGGTGTATAGCAAAGGATGGGGATACGGATCCGGGAAGTGGGAAGGGTCTATGGACGGAACCTTTGGGGGGCGTGCGAAAGATCGTGGAGGGGAAGAGTCGGAGTGGAAGGAGGCGTCACTCTCGAGGGCTGAGTGCACTGTGTGTGATGGTGATGTGGCGGCCGAGGCGATGTCGGGGGTTGGTTCGAATGCAACGCGATCGGCTGCTATCATCGATGCGGCGTGATCTGAAGGATGGAGGCAGTTTTCACCGACAACGGGAGGGGTTGGTGCACGTAGATGGGCACGCGCCGAGGTTCGTGAGTATAGAGAAGGTGGCAGTGCAGGAGAGTGAGTAGTGAGAAATTCTATATCTTAAGGAAGGGAGTCAGTTTGGGCTCGAAGGTGAAAAAAAAAAAAAAAGGTCAGAAGGGAACTGGAGGGAAAGTGGCAAAGAGGCGTGATCGTATCAATTGACATGGCCCGTGGTAAACAAATACATCTTGACGAGGTTGACCAAATGCGACAAGGACAAGTGCGCAACCACGGAAACGGGGTGCCATGGCGGCAAATTACAGACAGGTCCCGAGAATATATTCTTACCGGGGTGATCGTCTATCCAGGTCGTTGGACGGAATAATGACTGGTGGTGGGCATCCATATCGGAGGTGCTGAGAGTATATCTGAGAGCAGAGGTCAGCGGAGGCGGTGGGGGTGGAAGCGGTTTGTCGTGAGCATTGAGGAGAGACGGGGCGGGCTTTGGGGAGCTCGGGGCGGATGCGGATTTTTTTGCGGAGGGAAGGAGGGAGCTCGGGTGGTGATTGCTGTGGTAAGATGAGGCCGAGCGAGGGACTGCGATGGGGACTTGCATGGCCGCTTTGCTAGAACATGCGACGAAGAGACACAGACACCCCCCGGCGAAAAATTACACAAAACATTATGTACTCTTCCTCGTCCAGTCCTTTATGTAAATTCTCCGCTTTCCCAAGACATTCTGATGCCCCATGAAAAGAGTCGTACAGCTCTCACCATCATATCATGATTCATCATGCGAGACAACGCTGCCTCAGTCGTCGTCGTTCGACACATCCATCTCTGAGGCTTCGGGCTCGCCGTGTAATACAGTGATCGTGCAGACACGTGTAAAGATAGCATCCGCCCGACATGAAACATCCCGGCTACAAGACTTTGACTTTTCCCCCCTTCCCAATGAAACTCCGAGGGTTTCCGCAAGCATAGGATTTTTGAGAACACAGTCGGGCGCTTGTGGGTCTCTCCTGCCAAAACCACCGTTCATATTGTACATTTCTCATAATGCATGGCCTTTGGGCGGTCCCAGCTGATTCCATATATCTAAACTTATCTCCTCGGTTTTCTCGCATCCTCGGGGCAAAGCTGTGTGCGACGAACCCTTGAAACGTTCAAAGTGACAGCCTGTCATTGACATGTCCGATATATTCGTGTCGGAAAGTGACCTTTCGAACGTCAGCTCCCTGCAGCCGAATCAATATATTTTGTGCACACATCAACGCATTGCTTCTTCCCTCTCGCACAGTCGACGCACGCACTGACAACCGACAACACGACAAACACACATCCGTGTCGGCCTCTCCAACCAGGACCCTTCCGCTTTTGCGGGCCGTGTCTGTGACGTTTGCGATTTGTATGAAACCATTACGGTAATCATCTCGTTAAAAGTCGTACAGGTCAGGTTTGTCCGAATGAAAAGCTACTTTCTTCCTTGCCTTCTTTGACTTGGCCACGCCAGACTCCGTATTTTGTGACGTTGCATAACCCTCCAACGAATCGCTCTTGATATCCGCAGAGGTCGTTTCAAGCTCCACTGCAACGCTGGCGAGTGCGCGGGTGTTTCCTTTGTCAGTGGCGTGGGTGTGAACCAGTCCAGCATCTAAATTGATCCCAGTCGATGAAGGCGTGGTACGCCGTTCTGCGACACCCCCCTCGAAATCAAGATGCATCGTCTCAAAGATGAGCCGTTTCCGCATACACTTGAACGCGAGATTGTTTTCTCCGGTACCAATACTTGCCGCTGCAGACAACGACAAACCCCGAAGGGTAGAGTATCTGTCGCTTGTGGGGATGACATTGTGCGGTGCAGGCAATTTATGAATCTGCACCAAACCATGGTGGGAAGGGAAAAGTGCCGTAAGCGCTGGATTGGCTGTGGGACTGTCATCGCACAGTATAACAAACAAAAATCCCAGTTTGTGCGCACCGCCGAAGCCTATCATCGAGATAGTTGCATCAGTCACCCAGCCGACCCGCTGGATCCATCCAGATCCTGCCCAAAGGTCCGTGCAAAAGTGTGGAGCAAGGGAAACACAGGCGCAAGCATAAGGATACAGACGCAGCAGCCGGCGTAAGGCATACAAGAAACGCAAATAATCCTGTACGGCATGAAGGCAGCTGCACTTGCACAAAAATGTGTCTCTTACCGCTGGGCAATGTTCCCCCCACTCAGGCGATCCCAAAGCTGGTATGCATAGGCGAACGACTTCAGTCGATGGCGTAGTTGCAAGGACATGCTTTATCTGTTTCACACGTCCGTCCATTGATGATTCGAAATCGTTGTTTATAGTCAGGTTCAACGGTATGAGCCACTTCGCAGCGCAGGCCTCGTCTATCACGGACGCAGGGATGCGACAAGTCAGGTCAAACGTGTCACAAAAACGATCTGCAGATCTGATATTGATGGTCACCAATCCTCCGTCCGCTCTCAGCATCTAAGAACTGGCACGTACAGGTTGGTCACCGTTGTCTCGAATTTCTTCATTTGCTCATAACGCCATGCAATCTTTATCTTTTCCCCGCTTTGAACTGCATCATCTTCATCCACTATGGGATGATTCGAACCCGACGTAGGCATCCACATACAATCTTTCGCGAAAGATAGCGCGTCTTCGTGGACGATGCACACTTTATGACCACTTGCGATGCCTTGAGCAACAAAGTATTTTTGCACCAACTCGCCGAAAGCAGATTGGGAATCAGGCGCGAGAACTGCAAACGAACATGAAAGGGGCACGCCTCCACCCAAAATGTCATCGAGAGACGGGATCCCAGAGGACGTTAGGACCGTGGATGCGGATGTGGGACACGCGCGGGTCCCTGATGGAGGAGCAACTTGCTTAGATGGTGTCCTCCGCTTGAACGAAGACATGGTGTCTATGGAGTCACAGTCACGGCATGTTGTCACAATTACCGATCCGTCAAACAACTCCGAGTGCACGAAGCTTCGAAGAAACAAACGATAACCACACTCGAGCTTTTAGTCAACTAGTCAAGGTCGTTCACCGACATGCCCTCTGTCTTATTAACCAGCTGCTGCACTTGATGTTCTGCAACGAGCATTTGTGAGGGCTCCCGGACCAGATCGTCCTCTTTTTTTCCCTTTGCAGAATCCCTTCCGACGATCCTGATAGTGAACCCATTGGAAACGTTTGGGAGCCGTGTAGAACCAATGGGCCGTTGTCCGGGTCGCTGAAAGGGATTAAACTCGATAGGGTATTGCCGTGGTCGAACCAAATCCTCGAGCTGAGCCGTGCTCATTTGTGGCCCTAGACTTGGGATTGCGTGGTGAATTATCTTCGAGAACGAGTCCCTTTGCACCTCAGCGGATTGCTCAGCATACTCCGTCACGCCGAAGGGAATCTCCTCTACGTGGCAGAACAATATAACGGACGCCCATGCTTTGTAACTGAGCAATCCGGCATTGAGACCCACGATGGCATCGGGGAGGTTGTTTGTAATGGAGACGAAGCGTGGATCCCAGCTCTCGTGGTCTCCGTCAAGGTATATGGCCAACCTGCCCTGTCCCATGGATGCGGGGCTCTCGTACAGGTACACCGGTTCGTTTCGTTTCGCCTTTGCAGCGATACTTTTCCTGTTTCCTCTCTGCACGATTGTGTGCACAGCGTAACCGAAGAACGTAATTCTGATGTCAGTGTGCGGCAACAACAATGCCAGCTCTGAGAAACTGCCAATACCACTTGAGATTAGGCAAGGGCCAAAATATTGGAGAGACGCACAGAGGAAGCATATTAAGCTCAACTTCCGCCCCGAGATAGTGGATATTAAGGGTCTGTCGGTGCTCGGAAGACCCGCGACTTGGACTTGTGACATTTAAAACGCTGACCAGCAGGTGGTATACAGAGAGGGGATAGTGCATGAGGAGTGCAGCAGGAGAGTCGAAGGGCAGGGAACGCCACTGATACCACGACTTCCAGTCGACCACGTTAGCTGAGGATGCAATCTGCGGTTCACATCCAGGTGCGAAGTGCAGCTTAGGAATTAATCTATCTTCGAGTTTCCATCCTGTCTTGTCATCGAGGTGCTGATCAAAGAGAAGTAGATATCCATCCTGATAACTTTCAACTGGGTCAATGCAGTGTGGACTGCCATGGTTACCCATAGTGTTTGGCTGAGGCTGATGGGGAGCACTGCCACCAGCTTCACTCCAGTATCCATAGCCATTAGCTCCCAGAACACCAAAGTAAGCACGTATGAGAGATTCGGCAAAGGTGCCGTCCGACTCGAGTTTCCCCCAAGAAAAAAGCTTGAGAATAGCTCGCACTTCTGGTACTCTTAGCATGTGACGCTGTCGGACGTACAATATAAGGGCCCAAACTTCACCTGATCTGATCCTTACCTACCTTGTTTTTTTCGCAGAACAACTTATGGCCATCCGAGCCAAATCGTCCAACTTTCCAGTTCGCGACTTGACACTGCAGTATCAGTTGTTCTCGGCGACTCAAATTTCCAATGAATGGGGGACATACCTTTCTGGTGCAGTAAACGGCAGACTTGCATCCTGAACAGACCGATGGCTGTGACCACAAGTAGGCATGCAATACATGCCAGTTGAGAGATTCAGTACCTTCTGCCCCGTATGCTGTGACAAGATCCCATCACAATTAAAACAGCCCGCCATGATACTAAAGTCCAGTTTTTCTGGTTGTCCACCCGGACGGGACATCTCTTCTTTGAGTTTGGCTGCTCCTAGGTAGGTTATGCGGTTCATGTCCGCGGCCGTTGGCATCGGGATGTTCGTCGACATGGTGGATAGAGAAGTTTGACAATGAAGCAAAACCTTGACCTAGAAAACCGATCGAGTCTATGCGTGGCGCGAGTGCGTGTCGATGTGTGATGTGTTGCCCCACAAAGTTACAGCACCTACGTTCTAGCAGAAAGCGATCACCGTCCATCCGGGGTTCGTCTTGCGTGACAGACGCATGATCGCTGATATCGATATCGATGAACCATCCTTGGTTTCTCACCCGTGCTGCCCAGTTCAAACTGCTAAAAAATCTCGCAGTACGGTGTATCCATGTCCGTTTGCTCAACCTTACTACATTGACTACGACTGAACCAATACAATAACCACACAGGTTGTCAACGTTGCCTGTTTCCTCCATCTCTTCAAAGAAAATGTCGGAAGCCCTTGCTTGGTGCGTCTACTGTATTCCATCTCTTCTCAGACTTTGACGACAGCCAGATGGATGGTCCATCTATGCTCCCCACATTCGAGACCTCTGGAGAAATTGCAATTGAAAGCATCCTATCGCACCGGCTCGCGCCATACAACTTGACTCGAGGAGAACTGGTTTCTCTCAAGTCGCCTGTGAAACCGAGCAGAATCATCTGTAAAAGAATCATTGGCCTCCCAGGAGACATTGTTTGTGTCGATCCAACAGGTTCGAAAGCTCCCTCGGTGGAACACGTCATTGTTCCAAAAGGTCATATTTGGATAGCGGGGGATAACGCGGCATGCTCGACCGACTCAAGAGATTATGGTCCTGTCTCAATGGGTTTGATAAGAGGCAGAGTCATTGCCAGGGTATGTTGCCTCTATGTGTCGCTTAAGGGCGTGTAAATCTTTCTCGGCAGGTGTTTCCCTTCAGTAGATTCCAAGTCTTCACTCATGAAGGCACATACATCGATGAACATGATGACCAAGGAGGACCATAGATGATTTAGCGAACAAATGTGTCACTCATATAGGAATGGTACACATGAAATTCAGTTGTCATCGTACAAAGTTCATCGAATAACCTCCTTGACCATTTGGATCGAACTTGAAATTGTCGGTGGAAAGTCCGAATTTACCTAGGAAGTAGATCGTTATGTGTTGGGTTGCTGATCTCATGAAATATAGGAATACCAAGGATGGTGTTCCCGAGGCCTTTCAGCTTATCCATCATTTCCGCTGTCTCTTTTTCCTGGGCTGCCCGCGCACGAGGCTCTAAGAACTGAAGAGCCCTCCTTGTTTGCATCAATTCCGGTGAACCAGGGGGGAGCAACTCCAATAGCAGCTTATAATCTAAGCGTTGCGTCAACAAGGATTGCTAGTTCACAACCTCACCCAAGAACCGGACCTTCTTGAGCACTGGAGAGGGACGACCATGTACCGATCTTGTCGTTCGATGCTGCTCTTCGTTGAAGCGCCTTGACATAGTGTGGGTCATCACTGAGAGCTGTAATCCACTGCTCAGGGCGTTCATACCCGTGCCAGCCCTGTGGACTCACCCTGAGAACACGCATCTACCACTCCTTTGTAGTCTTCCTGTCCAATTGCTCAGATGGGATTGGTTCATGGACTGGCCTCGCTCAGCTCACCAGTTTCGACAGACATGCGCCAATATTCGCATACAGGACAGCGCGTGCTTTCGCGTACTCCGAGTCAAGCGCATTCGGAATATCCTGCACAGCGCCTACACTGGGATCTCCAGTTGGTGGTTGCTGGAGAGATTCTGGGGAATCGATGTCGGCTTGGTCTAGCTCTGACTCAACCGATTGCTTTCGTGGAGGCAACTGGCCAAGTGCCGTTCTATACGACACTAGAGCTTCGTTCCACTTGGTTGCTTTGAACAATTCGTTCCCTTCAAGCTTCAGTTCATTGGCTTTGTCTAGACGTCCGTTTGCATCCATGGTGTAGGACTCGACCGTACGGAGTGTCACACATCGGCTCTTTCCGACAAGATCGACCTGTGCTAATCTCTAGATTCATGCCATCGGTCGACTCTCCGCTTCCTTCCATACACATAATCCCAGTCCCACCAGAGAAAGTCTATCCAGACCCTTACTCTCCGATTCCGTCTGCAAAGTTGGACGTAGAGGATGATGGATACAGAGCGAAATGGTTGTCATTGCCACCTGTGGTCGACACATCCCCATGGCATTCCTCGCCTTTGCGCCCCGCCGGTTGTCCGCCCCACAAGGGACTTAGTCGTGATCAATTCAGCTCGTTGCTCAAAAGTGTCGTGTGACCAAAGAGTCAATCTTGGGACACAGAGGAAACCTGATTTGCGTAAGGAGTTAGCACTTAAGGATCAGGCGGTCAAACAACGTACGTATTTTCTAGCAGCGCTGTGAAAAGTCTAGTCACAACGAGATCTGGGTGCAGTCGAGCGACGCGCTCGTTTCCTGTCCAAAGTCAAGGAACCTCCATGTACTGCGACAGCGGTAATATCCATCCCCAAGGTTCCCCTAGAGTCACCAATGACCGCCCACTGCCCTGTTTCACGTCTCGGGTTCGAATCCGAATTCTCTATACCCGGGGTTGCAGCAGCAAATCAGGAGGATCTGGTTGTTGCCAATTCGCCAACCCACCCAGAGGGCCGTGAGGAGGTAGAACATGGCCTACTCATCGCCAAACAGCCTTCCACGAGTCCAAAGTTTCCCCCTTCCGTGCCGAAGAAATCGATACACATCACACCATTAGATGAAATCACAGCCCGCCTGAAGCCAGTGCATGCATCATCTACGAAGCATTGCTCCCGATCCCGGCTGCCCAACTTCCTGAAAACCTTGGGCTCGTCGCCCAAGAGTGTCCCTATTCGATCCTTCGCCCTGAACGATGAAAAGTTCAATACTACCTTCGTTCAGCAAGTTGCATCCTCGCAGCATTCTGACCCACGCATTGGAGCTTGGATCGGGGTGTGTCGACATTCCTCGCACGGCCAACGTTGTGGCAGGACCCATACTTCACACCAGTCGTGCTGACACTGTACGAGATATGTTTGTGGCCCTCAAGCGTCGCAGCCCTCCGCCTCCTGGCCTGGGTCATCACGGATGCACACGGATCGCTATTGAGGTGGAGACGCAGTGCTCACAATGTTGGCTTCGATCGTGTGGCAGTGTCATGTGGCGCTCAGGCTGACCTAATATTGGCCCAGTGAGAACCCCGTTTCTCCTGCTGTGATGACCTACATCATTGAATGTGATATGCATCACGTATCGGTCATGATCGATCCAACACTTCAAACTGATCAGTTTCAAGGTCACCGAACGTTTGTTCTGACGCACTTCGTTAACTCAACACGAGGGACAGTAATCGACTGCGAACGGGACCAAAATTTTGATCAGCAATAATAAAGTACTGGACGAATTATTGTAATGACGTTGGGGTGATACCAGGTGCTGGGAAAAGTGATACCTCAATTCCATTATTTGGTCTGCCTAATGAAGTCCTGGCCAAACGCCGAATACAATACACAGTGCATGGATCGTCAAGCTCTCTGATATATGTAGGGGGGAATTATTTCCATGATTGCACTGTTCGCCATCGATGTTCCCGAGTATCAGAAAGACTGGGTGGTGCGTTGTCTGGCGGTGGCGTTGGCGCCCTCCCACGAAGCCGAGCAATGACGGCAATACGTTGGTCTACATTGCCATCAACTTGGGTTGTGCCCGAGGGACCAATCCAAGGGACTCACCGTAGTCGTTTCTGACATACTCATCCATCAACTCTTCATCCGAATCGACAAGGGGGTCCGTGGATGCTACAACATGCCAAGCGTCTGTTCGTAGATGGCACCCTTTTGTAATTAACATAAGGCACTGGCGTCGGGTACTTACGCTGAAGCATGGTCCGTTGGGGTCCACGCGAACTACTACCAGAAGACCTCTCTGTGGTGGATTTTGAAGGATGCTCAGGGCTCAAAGCTCGTCTGACTAACCTGTGAGCTGCGATGCAGGTGCAGGCCGTTGAGGCGGCAAATAGTGAATATAGGGTTTCTCGCGGACACCATCATGAGGTTGCCTTGACGGACGTGAACGATGCGAAGTAGATTCGGACACTGCATGCAGTCAGCAAGTCATTCGTAGATTGCTGTTCGAATAATACCTCGCTGCGACGACGACGCGAGCACACTTTTCGCCTTCTTTTCATTTTCAAGGGAATTCACTAGGCGTTGCAAAAAAATGTTGCGCTGCGCGGACATGGTTCTTCCCCACTCGATTTCTTCAGCTGTGTCGACATTCTCTTCGGCCATTTCAGCATCTGTCAGCCGTCTCAGCCACGGAACTTTTCCGGAGTTCTGACGCGAGTAGTCATCGTCGTAGGGATTTGGTTGATCCGGACCTTCGAGATAATGAAATACTAGCCAAAGGAAGGCTCTCGCTCGGTCAGCGGAGGAGATGTTGATCGGAAGAAAGAGATCAAGGAAGTTTAACGGGGGGTCAAAGTGAGTGGCAGCGAGGGGCTTCATAAGTTAGCAAGATTTATGCCTCATTCTATAGCTGGTGGACGGGACTCACGGCAGCATGGTTCGCAAGGACGAAAATCAAATTGACGACACTCGTTGGAGGAAGTTGGCGTGCACGCTGGATGACACGCTGTGAGGCTTAAGTTGGGTGAGGAGAGCGAGCGCACTCACGCTTTTTGTGAGAATCTCTTCCGGGGTGGAGGGTGGCATCGACTTGAGCTCTGATGGAAGGAGGGCTGCTTTCAAACAATTCTTGATGCGAGGTGCATCCTGAGCGTTGCCATCCGTCTTCTGAAGAGATGGAACAGGGTGGTAAGTCCTAAGAGCAGTCTTCATTTCTGGAAAGACTAGTAGGGACCTGGTCAGAACAATCAAATAACCATGCACGATCGGCGACACCAATGCATACATGCCATTGTTGTGTTGATACGTCCCACGTTTGTCAACAAGGAGATCTTGGCTAGTTCAACTGCAAAGGCAGGTGTCTCGACCATTTTATCCTTGAGCACCTTTGAGCACTTGCTGGAGTGGTACAACGCGTTGACGTAGAGATCGCGGAAGTTGACCTTGGAGGCGCCTGGGGCTTGGCTGGTGAAGACGGTGTCGGTGTCTGAGAAGATGTGGTGGAGAAGATCGAACTGGACATCCTCTCGGGTGAGTGGCTCGGCATCGTTGCGCTTGATGGGGAGCGCCTTACGACTGAGGTACCCAACGCTAAAAGAAATTGAAGGTGAGCGAGAGTGGCAAAGTTGAAGTTAGCACGCACAGTGGGGCTGACTCGTGGGGCCAGCCAGAAGACTCGGTGGTGGATGTCATGAGAGACACGAGGCCGTGAGGCGGGGAACTACCCTGTTATTACACTCACGCGTGTTCGCACGATTCCAGACATTGGCGCCGTCGAGCGGTCCTGCTGGCAGAACCACGATGGTGCAGCCAAGGTGGCCAACATGACCGGCGTCGGACAAGTTGCTCGGCGACACGAACATCAGCGCCATCGCTGGTATCGACGACGAGAAACTGAGTATCACAGACGGTGAATATCACGTAATTGCCTTGCAATCTTTTGCTCACACGGTCCCCGTATTTCTTCAACTTGGACACCGGTGGTGACGATGGACTCCAAGAACTCGTCAGAGGCACTCAGTGCAATGGACGGTCTGGGCTTTGACGACGCAACCAAGGTGTGTTTTCACCTTCACTTGCTCGTGTAGCTGGTCTGCTATCTCTGCTTCTCAGAAGGAAATACAGACTGCCCTCGTGCAGGGTCAAAGACAAGCTCAAGCCCACAGCCAGCTCCTTGCCTTCACAAGCATGTGTTGGGACAAGTTGAAGCACTTCTTCCCGACTCGAATTCCAATTCTCACCCCTTCAACAGGTGCATCACCGGGACACCAGGCAGTCGTTTCGCTCGCGGTGAGGAAGCATGTATCGCGAACTGCATCGACCGCTTCGTCGACACGAGCGAATACTTGCTTGGCCAAGTCCAGCAGCACCAGCAGCTACAACAAGCTCAAAAGTCTTCCCAATGACGACAAATTGTGCCGCCTTCCTCGCTCGTCTCTAACAGTACAACATGTCTAGCTACAATACCAACCCTGTTAGCCTCTTCCACCAATATGCGATGAGTAATGGAGCGAAGAAACAGTATGCCTCCGCAATTTCCGACATTTTTCGCAGCTCTAAGGGAATTTCCACTGATTTTTGTTTATTGGGAGCTGTGCCTGTTCCAAAGAACTTGGTGATATACTCATCTTTTTCCGACCATAACTTCCGGAGCCATATGTCAAATATGGCCTTCTCGCATTCAGAGAGATCAAGCTCGGCAACGTTGTGCGCCGACCCGTTTGAAACAACTGACTCAGAGATGTTTCCTATGGGTACATCTTTCGCGACGTTGAATATCCGCAGGTGCATGTGAACGACCGGCGGAGGCACACGATCACAGAATATCGACCGCAGGGTATAGTAGGACTGCCCGTAACCCTTGGGAGGAATACCTTGTAAAATAAACAGTGAATTTTCCGCTTCCCAAGGTTTATACTGCCTTTACCTGGGTAGATCACTGTTACATCCAGCAACTTGAGCGTGGGCAGTCGAGGAGCGAGTGATCGCAAGCTGTAATGGAGTCCCATTGAGCGGGGAAGGAGTGTATTACACAGGTCAGGCTACACTCCGACCGTTAGCTCCATGAAAAGTAGGGTGAACCTTGACGCACGACACCCATCTTCTCTGCATACTTGCTGCTGATTGGTCGTGTGTCTTTACTCACAAGGGTTCCCTCGGGAAACAGAATGAACGTGAATGGCTTATCTTCCTCCTGTGCTTTCTTCCCAAGTTTCGAGAGCTGCCTTGCCAGCTGGAACTTATCGGACGCCCATGAACGGGCAAGGAATATGAACCTGTACATTTGCATGCCCTGCTGTGAATTTTAGGAACTTTCCGGCTTGCCAAAGGCAGCTCATACCGGCCCAATGACAGGAACCCATTTGAGACTCTTCTTCAAGACGATGAAGACGTCCTTGTGCGTGCGCGCGAAGTACGTCAGGCACCAGACGTACCACCAGTCACAGTAGACCTATCACCACGGCTGGATCAGCCAACCCACACGTTAGCAACATGTATACATGGTGTGCGCACCTGGTGGTTGGAGATGATAACGCACTTGGAAGGCAGGTGCAAAGCTATGACCCTCCCTGACGCGTCACGTTCCACAACACACTGAATCTCTTCCTCCGTGAACTTGCCCTGGCCTTCAGTCTCGAATGTAATGGATAATTTTGTCGGAGCGAACCATTGATTCATCAAGTCTGTGAAATTGAAACATGCCCTCGCACACATGGCGCGTGTGAATTCTGAGGATGACGCACTCAGGAGGGCAGCGAAGGCACCCTTGGTATACCTGATCCCCTCATCATACAGCTTCCTTGAATTCGGGCCCGGGACGAGCTTCAGTGGCAGGACAAACAAGAGTTGGAACGCATGGACCATGAAGCATCCCGGGATGAACAACAACAAGAACAATAACGCGTTAAGGGTCTGTGCCCAGGTCCTGGGGGGTCGTGAATGGATGGGCAGCTGGTACTGCGGTTGAGGGGTATCTACGGTCATAACAGGATGAAAGCGGATGAAAGCAAGATACAAGTAGAGCGTGTGTGCGTTCTTGAGTGTCTATTTGAACCCCGGTCTTATAGTAAATGCGAAACTGGCAGAGCATGCGTGTAATGACGATGACAAAGCCCCACTACCAATTACCGAAGTCACGTGGGATCCATCTGTCTTCACTTGACGGTTTACCATGGGACTGGTAAATGAGCTGCGGGGCGAGCGAGAACGTTAATCTCAGCGACTGGATCCACAACCAAGTCCCACTTTCCTTGACAAACACATACGTTCCGGCGACGCGGATGAATGCACTCGCTAAATGGTCATCACAGCAAGCATGGTCCCGATTGGCCGCCGCCGTCTCAAGGCATCCATCCCGCCTTTCAGGTGATAGGTGTCATGCAGCCAGACCATACGTGTACCAAGAAGCAAACAGCCCGGCCACAATACCAATAAGACACGAGAAGATTGGGACTGCGATGACAGAGACTAGGCTGATTACGACGCTGATGAAGCACAGCAAGGTCCACACAGTCCAACCGAGTATGGTGTGCGAATGGACGTGTTCGGAATGTTGGAAGAGTCGAACGAAAATGACCTTTGCAACGGCGTGGGTGAAGACCCCCCAGGACTATTGTACATGTGTCTGTGTGGCAACAGACACGAAACGGATTTAGTACCACGTACAAAATGAAGTTGACGAGCGCGATGCAAAAACACGCCTTTGCCCGCACAGGGACAAGAAAAAGAAATTGGGGGATCGAGTAGTGTTGCCGATGTATACATGATTGATGATGTAAAAGGTGGCGTAATAGGTGGTCGCGAATGCTTGTAAGCATCATACCGCCTGCGTCCTTTTCAGAATATGTGCCAGCAATCCGACAATCAATGTGTTGAAAGACCTTCATTGCATCCTGCGGTCGCTTCATCTCAGAAATCAAGATGAAGAACCTAAAAACATGACCAAAAGGTTCTTGCGCCGTGACCAGGTATCCGTGTTGCGCACATGAAGTGGGCTGTGCATTATTAGTCTCGTGGATGCTCGGGTGTACCGCATAACCGAATACCTATTCAGAAGGGGTCATCACCAGCACTCTCTTAGCAACGTGGATTACTCACAGGGCTGGTGATAAAAAGGAATGTGTTTTCGAAGCTGGTTGGGATTGTGGCGCTGATTACTCGACCGGGCAATGGGTCCACTCCGGCGCCGATCATAGTTAGCAGACCTGCGATCGTGATTGTAGCACCATCCACGTCAAGTGAGCGAGAGTGCGAGGAGCAAGGTTGCCGCAGCACAAATCAACACGAAGTACATGCTACACAATCCCCATTGGAGAGTGTGGATAGGGCCTGCTGGCCACTCAGCAATTCGGAACTTTGACCAAAGTTGGGTTGTAAGAATATACTCACAGCAGCGCAGATGGCGAAACTGACTGTTCCGGCGAGGAGTATCTCCCGGCCACTTGGACCGAACATGATATACCCCGCATCACCCGAGATGATAAATGTGAGAGGGAGAAACCTGTGGTGTGTACGTCAGGATGGAATAGCTTGAAGTCTGTGAGTAAGAGCAAATATTCCCAGGAAGACGAGGAGGAGGATGAGCGTCTCATGCATGATAGAGCGGCGGCTGGAGTGGCTGTGCCACAACAAGTCAAGAATGAAAATATGAAGAGGGTCGACTCCACCCCGTCGTTTTCATGTCCTCTGAGCGTTTTCTCCGAACGGCCTCCTCCTCCTCCTCCAGGTACGACCTTGAAAAGCACCCCCAGCCAAAACCCGTCTACGTCCGCAAGACCTCCTTTGACGTCCCTCCCCGCCCCCAGACAAGCCCCCCTCCTCAGTCGTCCTCGGACGTCAGATTTCAGAAGAAGCATTCTCGCCGTCCAACAGAGCAGGACAGGGGCAGGGGAAAAGTATCAGACTCCTCCTTTGCATTCCCCACCTCAGATCAATTCCCCGACCCATCCAGCTTCCTCTGTCACGGCGACCTCACCCCACGACACTCTCGCACTCGCACCCGAACTGGCCCCTCATCCGCCAAGTCAAGATGGCACGACAATCCTCTTCCACCCCTGAGATTCTCTGGAACATCTAGTCTAGAGGACCCTCCCCCGACGCCTAGTGATGCCTTCTCTATCGGCGGTTATCCTACCCTCGGCTTTCCTGTCGTCGTTGCTGCTCCGATCGCGGGAGTAGAGGCATTGGATGCCCTGGTAGACGGCATGAACGGAATGGCTGGTGCATCTGTGGAAGACTTTTTCTCGCGAAACTCGTCAAGCTCCTCGCGTTTTGCTCTTTCCGGTCACCACCCTCTGTACCAGCCCCCACTCCCAACGCCACCACCGGGCGTCGTACTTGGTAAAGGAAAAGGCAGGAGGCGCGACAGGGTTGTCACCTCAGACGACGACGACGACGACGACGACTTGCCATCCACTAAACATTCCCGTTCGCATCCGCGTTACCGCCATAACCCCGTCCCCAGCTTCTCGCGGAAAGCATCTACATCTACCATCACACTCGACCCTACTCTCAGCGATAATATTACACCTCCGGTTAGCGAATTCAACAATTACACGCCGCTCAATACCATACAGCCCACGGAGCGTCCACGAACTGTAATTCCGTCTATATCTGAAATTATTCGCAATCATACGCCACACACCCTCGAACGCACCCGCACACCATCATCTGCGCATTCCCCGGGTTATGTTCATGGAAATGGCACGTTATTAGTGGGTCCGGAGGAAGAGGAATCTGAACCAGAGCCTCTGACACCCGACGAGGAAGCGGAACTTCTCAGTCGGTCGTCGATGGACAGCATTGAGCACGAAGTCAGACGAACATACAACAATCAAAAGAACTCTCAAGTAACAGCCCCACCCTCCAATGGTCCTCGCGCTCCGCCCTTGGCTTCTTGTCCCTCGAACACCTCCGATGGCTCCAGCGGCCGTCTTGGCGTCCGTGCTGCCGCCTCGGACACGTATACCCACTCGTCCTCGACAGTTTCCGCATATGCGTCACAGCAGTCATCCGACCCAATCCAATTCTCTATATCTCCGACTTCCACATCACAAGCGATTGCCGAATACTTGCGGTCCGCACGATTAACAACGCTACTGAAGCTCACACGATACCCACATGCTTCGTTAGACCACCCGCTTACAGTCAGCCTCGCGGACATGGGAGACCCAAATGGCTTTCCGCTCATTGTGTTTCTTGGGCTGGGTTGCGTAAGACATATCATGGGTCTTTATGATGAAATGGCCGACTGTCTAGGTCTTCGATTAATTGCTGTTGATCGGTAAACTAATTCGCAGTCACGATGTTGATGAGATCTCACGAAACGTGTTAGATGGGGTCTTGGTCGCACTAATGTACCTCAATCAAAATCTGCCCGCGGCATTATGGAATGGGCTTCTGTCGTGGAAGAAGTACTCGATCAGCTCCAAATCTACGAATGCAGTGTCATGGCTCACTCCGCTGGAGCTCCGTACGCCCTGTCCTTCGCAAATCGCGTACCTGAACGCATTAGAGGTGACCTCTGTCTGCTGGCTCCATGGATCGGCGGTGGCGAAAGCGGTGCGAACAATCTTCCTCGCATTATATCTGATCACTGAGAACAATCCTAGGCGGTTACAAGTGGTTAAAATATGTCCCAAATGGCATCCTGAAGACCGCGCAAGCTGCAGAATGGAAAATACAGGCATGGATGCTCGGAAAGCCTCCGACGGTCGCCTTCCGCGGAATAGGTTATACAGCTCCGCCGTCTCCAAGCAAGCCGTATTACACCCAATCGGATACCACCGTGGACTTTGATTCACTGTCACAACCCGAACAACTCGGTAACTCTAGTGTCTATCCGTCCCAGTCGGACCCGAGGAGGCGGATGAGTGTTGCATCGAGTTTGTTCAGTGACTACGATGATTTGAGGGACTTTGACGGTCGGTTCGGGAGCCAAAGCACGCTTGGGGCGCGGTCTATGAATCAGCAAACGAGACGGAAAGCTTCCCGGGGTATTCTTGGCCGGCTGAAACCATCCAAATCCGCATCTCAGTCTCAATCTCAGCCTCCCTCACCGGCAGCGGAAACGGTGCATCAATCAACTGTAGGGAAGAAATTGAAAACCCTTCGGTCGATGGGCTCGTTGAAGGGCAGAGCAGGTGCTAACGGCTCCAAGGTCGACAAGGCAAACTTACCTAGCCCACGACTCCCTCAGCCAACCGCCGTCGACATTGGATTAGGGTTGAATGACTTTGACTGGAGCAACCAACCCGCGAGCCCAGCACCTCGCACGCTGACGCCGTCTCCCAAGAATATACCTCAGCCAGTAAAGCCAATGAACCCTGTTCGATCGGTCGACACCAGCTTCGAGAAGTCCATTATTAAATCACCCCTTCCTAGGCAGGCGGGGCGACGCTCGATCTCGTTCAGCGCGTCCAGCACGTCTGCTTCTAGGTCAAGTCCGCCAAGCATACCCTCCTCGCCGAGGAACAGCGTTCTCTCTTCGCCGTACAGCAGCGTGATTACGGCCACCTCGAGTGCATACCAAGCTGCACTCGGAAACGCTCTGATTGCTGCGTCCCATGCCGAGGCGTCGAGAGGCACCCACAGCGACCTACTTCAGATCCTGAATCACGACAATCGACCCTGGGGCTTCTCATATACCGATTACCCCCACAAGGTTCGGGTGTGGTACGGTGACCGAGACGAGAAGATTGCAGAGAATGCGGTGAGATGGATGGAGCGTACGATGGGCGAGGATAGGTGTGACGTGAAGGTTGTCAAAGGCGCAGACCATGCCCTGATGTACAGGAGCTCCGTCGTGGTTGAAGTCTTGGAGCGTGTCCGAGAATTCTGGTAAACATTGTTGATTGCCCGCCATGCCCATTGATATCATTTACTCCTGTTGCTTTATTCTTTCCACGTTTCCATTCCATCCATTCTTCAGCGGAACGAATTCAGCCCTCTATCATGCCTGTCACATGCGCTCATACTATCCGTGCATTCTCTGCCTCAAATATTCTTTTCCGAGAGTTCCATTGCATTTATTTATCGTACGTGAACGAGCTTCGTCTTCGTCCCACAACACATTGAAAGGATCTTCAATGTACTATTTCCCCCTAGTTCACAGCTGATATTTTCAGTATTAATGTCACACATCATTAATGCCAACCTGTACTACTCTCGCGTGACACCTTTCGACTTTGAAATTGTGTGCAGCGGTCGTGTCACATCGGACTTCAAAGGAATTTCCTGACCGAGGACCGTAGATTGTCTACACCGTTGTAAAGTGGAATGACGGACGGTAGCACCAAACCTGGAACCTCTTTGCCGGTGAGTTCTCATCAAGTGAGACATGCAGCGCTCGCTTGGGGTACTGGGGCGATGAATGGGACCGCGATGATAGGAACGTTCCGAGATCGTGGTCAATCGTGGGGGCCGTAGAGCAGCCTGAACGAAGGGGAGCAAGCCCAACGGATGACGTTAGGAACTGGCGGGCGATGTTGTTCAGGAAGCTGCTATTGCACAGGGACGCCACCCGCGAGATAAATTACAGTATAACGCGAAACCAAAAACAAGCTGTCACGGGCAGAAACATACCCACTGAGTTCCATGGTTCTTTGTCACGACCGGCCCTCAGCAACTCCAAAGGCTTGCGTGGGTGTGTCTTGGTCATTTGTTCTCTAGCTCCTACGCGGCATCAGTACGAGCAAAGTGTGGACCACGAGGTTGAGTCCGAGCTGATGTTGACTGGGGGATGTTGGAAAGGACATGTGCGGCACTGTCCGCGGCCAGGCTTGAAAGGTACGAAGACGGTCCCAAATCAGTTCATTTTTCGTCATCACAGTCGCCCGTCAAGTAGGGGAGCCGGTACAGTGCCTGTTGTCATGTCAGAAAAGGTAGAACTACCCAAGAAAAAGGCAACAGCCAATCCTGGCGGACTAGACACGGAAGACATGCCTCTAGTCACGCCAAGGAAAAGGAAAGCCAGGAGAACGGCTGACAGTGGACCATCACCACATGAGGTTGGCCGTGTCGCTATTCACGCCGAGCCGACCTCGAGAGGGGCCCAGGGTCGTCGGTCTGACCGTAGGCTTGCATGTCCCGCCGACCCCATTTTTTTCTGAGAAAGTTCACAGTTGTGCCTATCCAGTCAACTGCGCCGGAACGCCAACGCCAAAGACACCCCCAGACCCTGCCCGCGCATCGTCGAGTGTCCATGGACATGCACCGTCCCCGCAGATCCAACATGTCTAATCCTGGTTCACGACCTCTCAGGACCAGACGGGCCAGTGTGCCCTCCGGCCCACCTCGCACCATGCTACAACGTACGCGCTTCTTACTAAAACCTTGCGCTCGTAGCTCACCCAGTGCACTCGTTACAGATGCTTGGCACACAGCACTCAATTCTGACCCTTTGGTGGATTCCGACGAGGAGTGTGCTGATGAGCACCTTCGGCTTGACTATAGTGGGTTTCTTGCGCCCTACATATTTGTGTATGCTCATCTGAATTCTAGATCGGCGAATGCAGGTAATAACACGCCTACGAGGACGACCTCCGACTCCTGAAACGGAGTGCAGTCAAACTGTGCCAACCTAGCTAGAGTTTCTTTTTCATCCAAATTAGGTCTTCATGAATCCCCTGTTGTATTTAACTTGTAAGAAATCCTGATCGCATGTGTTGCACTTTGCACAGTTGCGAAGAATATATTGTATTGAAGAAAATCGAAGATGGAGATGGATTAAGAGGTAGCGACGAAAAACGAGTCCGTCGCGGACAGACCATTTCAAAGAAGTCAGATGAAAGAACAGATATCGTCGAACAGTCTAGTCCCAGATGATAGAATACATATGCCTCACGAAAAGAATATTACACCACAACAAAATCCGTTCCGGTTTCTAATCACTCCGCAAGCCACTTCTCGCACTTCTTCGCGTACTTGTCCAACAACTGGGCAAGGTCACGGATGACGAATGTTAGAACGACACTGGCAAAGAATTCCGAAGCGCGTTTTAGCTTGACCTCTGCGGCTGTTCTCAGGTCAACAGGAAACGCGGTATAAATAGGCGCCGCGGGTTGCGAAAGTAGCGCTTTTGAATGTTCGTCGAGCAGTTGAGCGTGCGTGAACAGTCTACCCAATCCAGCCACGTACGCCGCGGGCGAGTCAAGACTATCGCATGTGGTGAGCTTCCATTACACACCGAGATGGCAGGTAATCACGTACTTTTTACCGTTGGTGAACTTGTCGAATTGTCGAGTCAGCTTTCCGCCCCATGATGTCACCTAGCATGTTACGTGAGTGTGTTATGGCCCCGACGCTAAACGCATGCATCACCTACCCCACTTTTCTTTGAGACAAATCCTTCTCCTACGCCGAGTTTTTTGCCAAAATTTGCAACGACGCTGTCGCATATAGACGAAAACTCCTCAAGCTTACTTACCCACGCCTCTGCTTCTTTCCGCCCGACACTTCCAATTCCAAGTGCTAGCCCGCTACACACACTACCAGCACCGAAAAACTCGACGCTTGATTGTTGCATTTCCTCCAAAGCAGAGCATAGCACTTCCACAACGCGTATCTTTTCTGGGACATTGGTAAGTTTGGCACCTCCTTGTGACCAGACGCCCTGGGGAACATGTAGCCGCCGTGTGATATATCCGCCTGATCTTGAATTCATGGTGTTCGCGAGAAGAGTCATCATGTGGTAAGGTTTTCTTTGACTGTCTGTTGGTGGAGCGGGCGGAAGTGGAGAGGTCGGAGTGGTGGGGATATTCGTGAGCATCGCGGATGGAGGAAGAAGCGACAAGGCAGGAGGGGAGAGGAGCTCAGTCTGTACGACAAGCTGTGGCTGAATCTGTACATTGAGGCTGATGTTGTGATTCTGCTTCGATGAGGTGGAGATTTTGCGTCCGTTCGGAAGCGGAGGACGTTGGGGTTCGAAGGGAGATATCCGACCGTTGACGACAGATGGTCGGCGGCCTGGCTGAGAAGAGGCACGGCTCCGTCCGGGAGTCGGAGCGATTCCCGAGTTCAAGAGAGAAGTTGGCGCTTTGGCAGGTGGATGTGTGAACGAAGATGGAGGGTTCGATTCGGTAGGTGATGAGGACATCGTGGTGGTAGTAGAGGGTGGTGCCGACATCTTGCTCCGACGTTGATGTATCGTGCCCATTGCAATTGACGAGTTGATCAGCGACTGACCCCCCGTCACGCTCAATGACTCCCCTCGAGGACGAGAAGGAATAAACTGGGCAGGGACCGGAGATCCTGAAGGTCTCGAAGTGGCCGTTGGTACCGTAGCAGTGCGAAATGGATGAGTTGCACTGGTGGGGGAAGGAAGTGGAGGAAGTGGGTGAGAGTCACGTTTCGCTAGGCGCGGGGTGTCGGGAGGTCGGGGAAGAGAAGCGGTTAAATCATCT
Source organism: Neoboletus magnificus (assembly GCA_003316145.1). NCBI lineage: Eukaryota > Fungi > Basidiomycota > Agaricomycetes > Boletales > Boletaceae > Neoboletus > Neoboletus magnificus. The sequence continues at coordinate 3,048 of QFEI01000027.1, read as the reverse complement.
TCGAATTGAATGTCGTCCGCTTGCGGGAGGCCATCAATCCTGACGCCTTCTTCCATGACTGAAGTGAGCCTGGTGCCAGAACCAGTCCGTGAGTGGCCAAGAGAGTTTCCACGGGGCCGAGTAGCCTCCAAGAATCGAGCCGTTTGTGAAGAGGGGATTGTGGAGTTATAGGTTAATGACAACTCTGGAGGTGGGGGTGGGGGTGATATTGGGGGAGGCGCAGCAGGAGGGAGCACAGAAGCCGCTCTAGGTCTACCAACGACTGGTGGTTGATGTTGGGTGCGATTCACAGGAAGAGTCGAAGTCCGACTAAGGGTAGCCTGCTTGCTGCTGGGAGACGAGTCCGTGTCCGTTGAAGCCGCATAAGGATGTTGCGCTAATGAGCTTGAGGAAAAGTCGCGTGAGAGATGAGCAGCATTCAGCATCGCAGAGCCGATGCCTTCATGTGCATCCTGCTCATCGTCAAGGTCATCGTTTAGAGCCGGATAGCGGGAATCGTCCTGGATGTGCTCAGTGATGGAAGATGAGGACGTATGTGAATGTGAATCCGATGACTGGGACAAGGAGGTGGGGGACGGCGGCTGTGTTGACTCCGTCGAAGAGGAAGGAGCATACACGGAGGAGGGAGAGTGAGGGATGGGTGGTATGCTGTATATGAGGCTCAATATATTCATCCTATCAGCATATGTATCATGCTGAAAGGACCATCTGATGAGGTTGATTCTGAGTTGTGTCATGGATGCAACATACTATTGATTTCAGCCGCCTGACTTCTTCCTCCTGCGCGACCACACTGCGCCTTCGTCCATTCCTCCTGCGCCCATCTGAAGAATCTTCGCCCCTTCGTACTCGTTCCATGACCTCGCTTAGAAGGGCAACGCTCCTACCATACGCTATCACGGCAGCGTGGGGGTCATCGTTCGTTGCATCAAGTTGAACTGCCTCTCGTGCAAGCTCCAGCGCCCTTGTCAATGCACGACGCGAGGAGGGTCGTGATTCAGAAGACGAATGTGGGTGATGCGGGGAGAGTAATAGCCGGTCCGGCACTATGTCCTGCGTACTTGCTTGAGTATTCAAGTGGTTGGGACGTACCATACCTGTTGGCGCAGGGTCGGATGAAGCTCGGGTGGAAGCGTAAGCAACGGTGCTCGACAACGGTTGGGGGCTATTGGAATTGGAGACAGGGGTCGAGGTTGAAACGTGATGTCGGTTGTGAGGAAAGGCGGCAACGGCTGCCAAGTTGGCAGACGCGGCAGGGCGACTGTAAGAATTTTGGCTGCCACTTGTACCGGATCGGTGCCTTGCAGTGAACTGGGGGTCGTCCGGGATACCTGTCGTCAAGGTCGCCCCTTCGTCAGTAGAGAACGCCGAGGAAGGGTGAGGAAGGTGAGGAATAGGTTGACTAGGAGGCGGGACGGTAGGAGGGAAGTTTACTGCGACGGAACGGCGACGTTGTGATACAGTGGGTTGAGGAGAAGAGGGATTGGGAGGGGATGAAGACGAGGAAGTAACTGGGGAGCCGGATGAGTGATCAGGCCACCGGCGGGATCGCTGGAGGACTGCAGGATTCTGGGCAGAAAACTCGAGTACCATACCGTCAGGTTGAAAATGGGGGTCGGTCTGGTGTAAGGATGGCTTTGGAAGCGGGCGGGAGGGCAATGATGTGTGTTTGCGAGAAGGGTGGGTCAACCGGCTTGAAGAGTGCAGTGGTTGAATCAGTGCCAAGTTTATCAGTCCGACGGTGGGTACGGTAAGGGCTGGTGGAAGCGCTACGCGTTGAGCACGACGCCAGTGAGCATGAAGCACGACGGGGGCCGGGGGTGACGACGGGGAGGTAGAGGAGGAAATGATGCCCGCCGACAGGATGTCGCACCCGTCAGGATCGTCGGAGGTTGAATATGAACTGTTCACAGGAAATATCGCTATTCACTCCCGACCAAATTGTATTCAGGGAGGAAAAAGTGGGATTATAGGCTCGGGAACAACTCGACGCGCAGCAAGAAAGACAGGTAAACTCGTAAGGAATGTCAATGGATTATCCAGTAATAGTGTCGCACAGTAAACAGCCAGAAACGAGCGGAGTAGACAGGCAAAGGAGTAACGAACGGACAGATGTTGGGTATACGTGTCGACCGCAAACGTCGATCAAATTTGGGCACCCGTGTGCCATCAGTCCCGGAACTCGGCCTGCGACCCTTGAGCTGCCAGTCGGCTCTCCAAATTTCTGTCGAGCAACACAACCTTAGCTGTTATACCATCCAACACAATGCGCAACGCACCTCAGAGATTCCTCCTTTGCCAAAAGCTCCTGGCGCTTTTCGTTGATCTCACGCTGCACCTTGAGCTCAATCTCACGTAGCTACGAAGCAATCAACATATCGAACGCGTATAACCGACAACTGGCGCACCTTCTCTTCCTCCCGACGAAGCTGTTCTTCTTTGAGACGGACGCTCTGTGTTGCAAGTTCTTCTGGGAGAATAGAAGAATCACTGATACAGCAGGTCACTTAGCAACACGATACCAAACAAAAATGGAACAGCCGTACTGGGTGTCCGAATGCACCGTCCTGGACAACTTCTCGGTACGGTAAGTCTCGTACAAGACGTCGTGAGTGAGCGACTTCAAATCCCCAAGGTGTGAACTAATATCCTGTCAGTGATGTGTAAAGAGAAATACATAGAAACATTACTTCAATAGGGCACTCCGAAGCCTGCTGAAATCCGAGTGCTTTGGATTGTCGACTTCGGCAATGCCCCATGGGTATATCCTGGCGCGAACAGGTTGTCCGTCAATGTCAATTTCCTCCTCAGATCCAATGATGGCAAAGGGAAGTAGTGCCTGTTTGGGGTCAGCAACATATCCAAGGAACTCGAGGTGTTGAATTTGTTCACCCGAAGCTCGCTGTTGTCCTGAACAGTCTCTTCATCATCTTCCTCAACGTCGTACGGGAAATTGTACACAGGAATGTCGTAGTGTTCAATGTCCTCCATGATCTAGGTACACGATGAGTGATGGCTCAGTGAGCCCACGTAGACAACTAACCCGTT